>BQKZ01000266.1:66628-102459 GCA_036244855.1 Temnopleurus reevesii
GGGGGGGGGGTTAAACTCTGCTTTAGAAGAACAAACGATAATAAATGTGTATGTCTTCATGACATGAATGTGTACAATCCATTCCATTTCCCTTTGGGAGTACTGGGTTTCTTTTTCACAAAGTCATCATAATCATTCTTGTGGATATCATGAAACATGTATTATACATGTATATGTCAGCATTTTGGATTCACATTTCATTATGTTCTTTCGTGTATAGCCAAGTTCTTGTACCTTAGACGGAGGGGATAATAGATGCTTGAGTGAAAAGACACACAATTTTAAAAAAATATAGGGAATAGGAATCTGAGGAAAATGCCACTACTTATGCCTCCACCAAAGTAAGGTGGTGCTGGAGCCATTATATTTTGGATTTCTTGTACATTGGTCTATCCGAAACTAGTTTCTTCGATAACTTCAGTGCCATAAACAAATTTTTACCAAGTATTTATAAGCACATTGAGAATTATCACACATTTTCTGTCATAAATATAAAGTAGTTCATGGAAGTTTATTATTTTACTACATTTTTTATTATTACTATCATAGATTTTGGTGTCATGGTAATCTTGTTTATTGTATCTTCCATTTGGTTTTGTGAGTATTGCAATCACTGCATATGAGAATTTGATACATCAGCTAGTTGAAAGGAATTCAGAACTTGTGATGTTTGTGGTACAATCATATCATCACCACCATTCAACCAATAGCAGTAGCTTATTTGAAAAAATACATTTTTTAGTTTTGTAAATTGTATGTATTAGATTTTACATTTATGATTTTATGAGATATAACAATTGCCATTTGTGAACGCCTGGAGGAATTAATCTCCAGATGGAATAATATTGTGCTGAGAACCATATTATTCCATTATTATAGAAGTATGTTTTCATGGTCATTTGTTACAATTAATGATTTGAAACAAATGTGCAATATGTATTACTATCGTACATAGTCATAATTAACATCATACATGTACATGTACATGATGGTTAGTTTTAGATGTTACATATCCTTGGATTACAATATTTATCAGAAGGTTCAATGCTGGATTAATAAATTCGTCAAACTATTTCTATGTCAACATTCCTATTAACAGCAAAGAAAAAGGACAGTTACCGATTGGAAAGCACATCGTCAGAAACTCGAGGGGAAAGAGAAGACTCGCAGGAAAGAAGAAAAGGCAAAAATTCATATTCACAAAAATTATTCATTCAACCAATAATTAATCAGCAGTTACATCATATAGATGATCTTCATTTCATATCACTTTTCATCCAATTTTTTACACCTCATTCGTTCATTTCCATCAGCCTTTCATACCATTTCCATAGTATCATATGAATTTGAATAAAAAGATATGCTGTCATCTGCTCGATAGAATAGAAATAGAAAGGAATATGAAAACCAGATTTACAATTTTGTATTCAATTTGTTAGTAATTCTTTCATAAAAGAAGTATACATATAAAGCTGTATCTCTCTGTACAGCTTATTTCCATAATTCCAATTCGAGAGCACAACTAAGCCTCTTGTGCTTGTATTATTCCTTTTTTCTCTTTAGTTTTGCTCTTTAGTTTTAGACAATGACCCTGGAATTTTTCTTTCGTAGTTTTGGAAACAATGTTGGTCAATAATATGTTGGATTAATTCTACTAAGAAGCAATGTAATCTTGTGCAATAATCTTTTCATGCAGAGCAAGCAGCAAAAGACCACTTTCACAACATTTCATTTCATTTTTGTAACCATCACCATGATTCCTATTCATTATATTTTCAGTTCTACGTCCAATTTGTTACTGGTGCAGGTGTGGAAATAATGTCAGATAACATGTATTTCTTATCGATATGACAAAGGAGTTAGGGAGCTTTTTTGTATGAAACGAATTATTTACTATCATATGTTATTAACATCAAACAAACCCAGGGTTATTTCTAACATGGCTACTAGTCATCATACAATGTACTCTTGTTTTTATTTTGAATAGATTCTTAATATTTGTGTGGCAGAATTAGAGATTCTAGTTGAACATATTCAGTGGAAATTACATACTACACTGTACCTTGAAAATGCAAGTCAAATGCATTCCCATGCAAACATTGTTAGCTTGTATCTACTAATCCCCACTGTATGTTTAGAATATGTTGTCTCAATTTTGTAAGAGAGAGAAAGCATTGTAGACTAGACTAATTGTGTTATTATCAAAGCAAATTTAGAAGTTTGGTTAGGCATCAATATTAACAATTCTCATTATTATTCCATTGATGCTTGAAATTATTTGATCTGTTTTCTAGTTCTCAATACACACTGACAAATACATCCCAGTCACCCGAATAAAGTCTTCAGCTCTACAGGTTTACTGGAACTAGATATTCTGTATGCATTTTATTTTAAATGAAATACTAATCCCCCTAATGTTATTCAGCTGTCTGAAAGATCACAATAATTCTATTTCATTCCTGTTAAAATGAAAGATTGCCGCAGTTTCATTTTTTCTGAAAGTCCTACTGTGTTTTCAGCTCAATTTAGTAGGATTTGTGCTAATATGTAACGTGTGTGCATTAGAAATATTTTTTCTCTTTAGGTAGCTGGTATTTTGTTGCATCATATATATACTAGATGAGCCAATGTTATTGCTTTGTGTTGTAATGTTCATTGGAGTATCGGATTTAGGGGGTTTTGCAAAAAAAGTCACCATTCAAAATGTTGGTACGTGCAGATCTTCTTCAAACCAATCACAGTGTGTGTTTCATTTTCAATCAACTTTATTGCAGCACCCTCTTAGTAATATCTGAACAGTATTTCAGTGGAATTGCATTTGTCAAATAAACATGTTTATACCATAGTGAATTCAGACTATACATCTTACAGAGTATTATGCACTGATTACCTTAAGCCTTGTTCTATCTAGTTATGTCCTTGATGTAGGCTTACCTTTCTCGAGATCGTCATCATATAGTTATATTATACTTTGGTTTAAAGAATTTGATCAAAGATTCTTTCGTAAGTTTTAGTGTTGTATACAAATAGTGATTCATTATTTAAAGGAAAACAGATTCTTACAGGAAACATTTCAGTTCATGCAATTGAATGATGATTAATGAGATGCATACTGTAATTGTGCATAAGATGTGCGTGAATAATCTTTCTTAGAACTTTATTTTCCCCTTTTTCATACATTCCTGACATCTGCCGTTATATTTAGTTTCATGTCATTATGCCATTTTATATATATCTACATTTCATTTCATGACATACAATGTATCTCCATCTCATTCTCATTATCAAATGCATAGAATGTGCTTATTGCACTTTGCGGCTTTTCCCATGTATACTTTCATATTTATATTTCATTAGTTTATACATGTAGTTGCCCTGCAGCTTCAAATAGATTCATGTTATGGTTACTAAATGGCTCAACAAAATTGCATTGCTGTTTTGTCNCAATATTCATCAAACTTGAACCATCTCTATAGAAATATTAAAGTCAAAAGCATATTGCTATAATTTACAAATCGCGCAATGCAGGCGAGACTGCCAGGCGGCGTTTCACTTGTTTTTACACCTCATTCATTCATTTCCATCAATCTTTCATACCATTTTCATAATATTAGATGTTGAATGAAAATATGCTGCTCGATAAGATAGAAATCTTGGCAACATCGAAAAGTATATGAAATCCAGATTTGAAATATTGTATTAAATTAGTTACTAATGCTTTCTTGAAAGAAAGATGCATATGAATCTGTATCTCACATACAGCTTATTTCCATAATTCCAATTCAAGAGCACAACTGTGCCGAGATTGTTACAGTTTGCACTTCAGTTATGCTCTTTAGTTTTAGACAATGACCCTGAAATGTTTCTTTCGTCATTTGTCCATTGTTTTTGGAACACAATGTTTGTCAATTATTTATTGGATTAATGTTACTAAGGACCAAAGGAAATGCTGTCTTGTGCATCTAGCATTATGTGCAAAGCAAGCAGGACAAGACACTTTCACATTTCCTTTCATTTTTGTAACAATCACCCTTATCTTCAATCCTACATTCAATGTGGAGAGTGTGGACATAATTATGAATATATCTATTATCACTTTGAAAAATGAGCCATTTGTTCATGAATACTTAATTCATCATCCAACGACATTGAACAAACCCAATCTGAGGATGGTTCCTAACATAGCTACTATTCGCCATATTTACTCATCTTTTTATTTAGAATAACTTCTCCTGTATTAGAAAGCATTGTAGACTAGACTAATTGTGTTATAAACAAAGCAAATTTATTTTTTGGTTGGGCATCAATAACAATCCTTATTTATTTCATAGATGCTTGAAATTATGTGACCTGTTTTCTAGTTATCAAAACACGTTATCACACACATCCTCCTAACCTGAATAAAATTTTTGTCTTCCCAGGTTTACGGGAACTGGATATTTCTAATGTAATTTCCATGAAATGAAATACTTAGTCCTGATAATGTTATTAAGCTGTCTGAAAGTTCATAATAATTCTATTTCATTCTTGTTAAAATTTGGATTTGAACAATTATGATTCCTTTTCTGAAATTTCTATTGTGTTTTCAGCTTAAATATTAGTTAGATGATAATAATATTAGATGTGTGCTTCTTTGTAATGTGTGTGCGTTATAAACATTTCATTCTCTTGAGGTAGCTGGCACTTTGCTGCATTACATATGTACTAAATGTGCCAATATCATTGCTTTATGTTGTAATGTTCATTTTAATATCGTATTTCGGGGATTTTCCAACAAAAAAAATCAGCTGTAATCAATCAGCATGCATAAATATTTTGTTACATGCAGATTGTCTTCAAATCATGTGAGCCAATCACAGTGTTTGTTTTATTTGCAATTCAGTCTATTACAACACCCCCTTAGTATTATCAGTATTTGGACTTGCCGTTGTTCAATATTCAGCTTATCTTACAGAATATTACACTATGCACTGATTACCTTAAACCTTGTTCTACCTATCTAGTTATGTCATTTAGAATTTAGGCTTACCTTTCTCAAGATTGCCATTAGGTGTTTTACATTATACTTTGGTTTTAAAATATAACTTTTGAATTTTGTATAAAAATGATATTTCATAAATTAAAGGAATACAGTTTCTTTATTTCAGAAAACATTAGTTCATGCCAGTAAACAATGATTAATAAGACGCATAATGTAAGAAATAATATGCATAATATGTGCGTAAAAAGTCTTTCTTAAAACTTCATTTTTCCTTTATATCATGTATTTATGACATCTGCCATTATATTTAGTTTCATGTCATATGCCATTACATGTGTACATATCTACATTTCATGACATACATGTATCTCCATCTCATTCTCATTTTCAAATGCATAGAATGTGCTTATTGCACTATACGGCTTTTCCCATGTATATCTTATTTATATTTCATTAGTTTATACATGTAGTTGCCCTGCAGCTTCAAATAGATTCATGTTATGGTTACTAAGTGGCTCAACAAAATTGCACTGCTGTTTTGTCATAATGTATACCAATTCTGCTTTGTTCCTTTGTGTAGGTTTGTTGGTTGGTGTGTGTGTATGTGTGCCTGTGAAATTATTGTTTCTTATTCCCTGTAAGAGTTTATTTGCTACATGTACATATCTGCCTTTTTATCAAAGAAGTCATATATTGGTCTAAGAGTAGAATTCAAATGTATAACCAATACCTTGAAGTTGACTCGGTAAACATAAATGTTGCAAGCAACTGGTCGAGTATTGAATTTGTTCTAAATGCTAATTGTTGCCCTATTCGCTCAACCCCAAATCTCTTCATCTCAGTATAACAAACCTTGGAAGAAAATCTAAGTACCTGATTATGATTGCATTCTAAAGATCTTTATTCATTTCCATTTGTTACATCAATAAACAGCCAACAAAGAGCGCCCTCTATCACCAGGGAAGGGTGACGGGAAAGCAGCGGCGAAAGATCGCGGTAAGAAGGGCAAGGACAAGGGCAAGGATAAGGATAAAGACAAGGACAAAGGGAATGCATCAAGGCCATCGTCACAGCAGTTTGATAACACCAAGCCTAACTGGACCCTCAGAGTAGTCCTGGACCAGACACCAACAGTAAGTCTACCATTACTGTTTTAGTAGGCCATTTAGTAGACAATTGATAACACCCAGCTCAACTGGACCCGTAGATTAGTCCTGGACCAGACACCAACAGTAATTCTAGTATTACTTTGACAGTAGACCATTTAGTTGGCTATTGATAACACCAAGCCTAACTGGACCCTAAGAGTAGTCCTGGACCAGACACCAACAGTAAGTCTACCATTTTGAGTAATCAAGCGCCATGAGCGCCCATCTGTGGCGGATACTGGCGCTATACAAGAGACCATCATCATCATCACCATTACTTTGACAATAGGCCATTTAGTTGACTAAATGATAACCAAGTCTAACTGAAAGCTCAGAGCAGTGCTTGGTCAGATACCAACTATTTTTTTTTCAAATAAGCTAATCAAAAGACCATTTTGTTGAGTGTACTGTTTTTGGACAACTGGCAATGCTAAATTTGAATTGACTCTTACTTTAGACTTCAATGACATGCCTTTGTTGATGCCTAGCTGAATCATTTTGTCAATTTAATTGTACTCTTCGGTAGAGCACTTTGTTTGAAAGCCATTCATTTTGCCATTGATAGCAACAGTCCTAAATGATACTGCAGAGTTGCCATGGACCGAGAATCTAGGAGTAACAGGATGGCAAAGGCAGAAATCAGTCTGAAACAAGTTCCTCAAAGAACAGTTTCATCATCTCCTTTCGATATCTCTCTTTCTCATTCAAGGAAGAGATTGAAATCCGTTGTGATATATAGATCGTCAGGATTAGATTCGTGCCACGAAGCAGGCTTGGGAGGCGGCTGAACCAGGCAGGGCGGCCAAGGTACAGTCAGCGAGGGAGAAGTGCCTCAAAGAACAGTATTACCATCTATTCTCGTTCTTCCCCTGTCTCTCTAGTATGAGGTCGAGAACTTTTATAATACAGAGCGTCAGTATGAGATCCGTGCCATGAAGCAGGCCTGGGAGGCGGCTGAACCAGGCAGGGCGGCCAAGGCACAGTCAGAGAGAAGTGCCTCAAAGAACAGTATCACCATCTCTTCTCTTTCTTCCCCTGTCTCTCTAGGAAGAGGTTGAGATCCATTGTGATACAGAGCGTCAGGATGAGAACCGGGCCATGAAGCGGGCCTGGGAGGCGGCTGAACCGGGCAGGGTGGCCAAGGATCAGTCAGCAAGAGAGAAGTGCCTCAAAGAATAGTATTACCATCTATTCTTTATTTTGTCCCCTATCTCTAGTATGAGGTCGAGAACTTTTATAATACAGAGCGTCAGTATGAGATCCGTGCCATGAAGCAGGCCTGGGAGGCAGCTGAACCAGGCAGGGCGGCCAAGGCACAGTCAGAGAGAAGTGCCTCAAAGAACAGTATCACCATCTCTTCTCTTTCTTCCCCTGTCTCTCTAGGAAGAGGTTGAGATCCATTGTGATACAGAGCGTCAGGATGAGAACCGGGCCATGAAGCGGGCCTGGGAGGCGGCTGAACCGGGCAGGGTGGCCAAGGATCAGTCAGCAAGAGAGAAGTGCCTCAAAGAATAGTATTACCATCTATTCTTTATTTTGTCCCCTATCTCTAGTATGAGGTCGAGAACTTTTATAATACAGAGCGTCAGTATGAGATCCGTGCCATGAAGCAGGCCTGGGAGGCAGCTGAACCAGGCAGGGCGGCCAAGGCACAGTCAGAGAGAAGTGCCTCAAAGAACAGTATCACCATCTCTTCTCTTTCTTCCCCTGTCTCTCTAGGAAGAGGTTGAGATCCATTGTGATACAGAGCGTCAGGATGAGAACCGGGCCATGAAGCGGGCCTGGGAGGCGGCTGAACCGGGCAGGGTGGCCAAGGATCAGTCAGCAAGAGAGAAGTGCCTCAAAGAATAGTATTACCATCTATTCTTTATTTTGTCCCCTATCTCTAGTATGAGGTCGAGAACTTTTATAATACAGAGCGTCAGTATGAGATCCGTGCCATGAAGCAGGCCTGGGAGGCAGCTGAACCAGGCAGGGCGGCCAAGGCACAGTCAGAGAGAAGTGCCTCAAAGAACAGTATCACCATCTCTTCTCTTTCTTCCCCTGTCTCTCTAGGAAGAGGTTGAGATCCATTGTGATACAGAGCGTCAGGATGAGAACCGGGCCATGAAGCGGGCCTGGGAGGCGGCTGAACCGGGCAGGGTGGCCAAGGATCAGTCAGCAAGAGAGAAGTGCCTCAAAGAATAGTATTACCATCTATTCTTTATTTTGTCCCCTATCTCTAGTATGAGGTCGAGAACTTTTATAATACAGAGCGTCAGTATGAGATCCGTGCCATGAAGCAGGCCTGGGAGGCAGCTGAACCAGGCAGGGCGGCCAAGGCACAGTCAGAGAGAAGTGCCTCAAAGAACAGTATCACCATCTCTTCTCTTTCTTCCCCTGTCTCTCTAGGATGAGGTTGAGATTCGTCGTGATACAGAGCGTCAAGATGAAATCCGGGCCATGAAGCAAGCTTGGGAGGCAGCAGAACCAGGCAGGGCGGCCAAGGCACAGTCAGCAAGGGAGAAGTTCCTCAAAGAACATCTTATCAAACTGGAGACGGAGGAAGATCAGGCATCATCACAGCCTGAGCTTGGGGAGACCACAGAGACTGCAGATGGTAAGTTGATTCAACATTTCTCCTCTGCCTCAACTGCCCTCTCTCTCATCCCTTCTATCTCCTCTATATACTCTCCACCCTTCTCCCCTCCTTTACCCTCCCCCCCCCCTTTCATCTCCTTTTACACCTGTCTCTTATACACATCTAGATGTGTATAAGAGACAGATATTACACTATGCACTGATTACCTTAAACCTTGTTCTACCTATCTAGTTATGTCATTTAGAATTTAGGCTTACCTTTCTCAAGATTGCCATTAGGTGTTTTACATTATACTTTGGTTTTAAAATATAACTTTTGAATTTTGTATAAAAATGATATTTCATAAATTAAAGGAATACAGTTTCTTTATTTCAGAAAACATTAGTTCATGCCAGTAAACAATGATTAATAAGACGCATAATGTAAGAAATAATATGCATAATATGTGCGTAAAAAGTCTTTCTTAAAACTTCATTTTTCCTTTATATCATGTATTTATGACATCTGCCATTATATTTAGTTTCATGTCATATGCCATTACATGTGTACATATCTACATTTCATGACATACATGTATCTCCATCTCATTCTCATTTTCAAATGCATAGAATGTGCTTATTGCACTATACGGCTTTTCCCATGTATATCTTATTTATATTTCATTAGTTTATACATGTAGTTGCCCTGCAGCTTCAAATAGATTCATGTTATGGTTACTAAGTGGCTCAACAAAATTGCACTGCTGTTTTGTCATAATGTATACCAATTCTGCTTTGTTCCTATGTGTAGGTTTGTTGGTTGGTGTGTGTGTATGTGTGCCTGTGAAATTATTGTTTCTTATTCCCTGTAAGAGTTTATTTGCTACATGTACATTTCTGCCTTTTTATCAAAGAGGTCATATATTGGTCTAAGAGTAAAATTCAAATGTATAACCAATACCTTGAAGTTGACTCTGTAAACATAAATGTTGCAAGCAACTGGTCGAGTATTGAATTTGTTCTAAATGCTAATTGTTGCCCTATTCGCTCAACCCCAAATATCTTCATCTCAGTATAACAAAACTGGGAAGAAAATCTAAGTACCTGATTATGATTGCATTCTAAAGATCTTTATTCATTTCCATTTGTTACATCAATAAACAGCCAACNGTCCAGAGACAGTTTGATGTGAAGCAGAGAGAGATCAAGGAGTACAATCTATTCAGGGAAGCTGTGTTGGATGAGAGAGAACAGGACCGGAAGAGGAGGAATCTCACTAAGGAGATGCAGCTTAAGAAGTGCATTGAACTACAGGTGGGTTGTCCTAGGATGGTTGATTGTTGGGTGTGATGATGATAATGACAATGATGATGGTGGTGGTGATGGATTTGATGAGAGTGTCATGGTGATGGTGATAATGATAATGACGATGAAAAACAGAATGTGTTGGATGAGAGAGAACAGGATCGGAAGAGGAGGAATCTTAACAAGGAGATGCAGCTTAAGAAGTGCATTGAACTACAGGTGGGTTGTCCTAGGATGGTTGGTTGATGGTGGTAGTGGTGGTGAGAGGGTGGGTTTGTGAAATGAGGGTGAGGGTTGGGATGTGGAAGATGAGGATGGATGTGGTAATGGTAGTCTTGTTGGTGGTGGTGATGGTTAGGATGGGGTGGGAGGATGATCGTTATGTTCAGAATATGGGTGAGTGTGGTGATGGTGAGGAAGGTAACATGAGGATGGGGTTGGTAAGGGTTAGGCTGGGGGTGGTGAGGGTGGGGTTGAGAGTTCAATTGGGATGAGGTGATGGTGATACTGATAGTCGTGATGATAATGGGGCAATTATAGCGATGTTGATAGTGAAAATGAGAATGATGAATTCTGATAGTTGCAGTGATAATGATGGTGGTGATGGTGGTGATGATGATGATGGTGAAGATATGTATGATAAAAACTTCCACGAGCAAGAAAAACTAGTAATACCCTAAAAGCCAGTATTTTAATGACATACATTTTAGCAAATTTAACGTGTTAACAGGTTGTTATTTTCACCTTTTGAAAGATCATTGTACCCAAATTGATGGGCATTACATTACAATGAATGAGATGTTAAGCAAATTCACTATTGTGAAACGAGTGAAAATTAAATCCCAGCAATCGCTTCAGCTAATACAGTATATCCTCATCATTTACAGACCAATCTTGATGATCGACGGGCAGAAATCAACAAACCCCGGGAGGCATTCCGGCAGAAGTTCCTTGAGGCAGAGAGAAAGAGACTGGAGGAAATCGCTGCAGCTGAGGCAGCTCTGAAGGCTGAGGCAGCCAGAAGATCCCCATCACCTAAGGGCAAGAAGAGTCCTAAAGGAAAGAAAAGCCCTGGGAAGAAGAGTGCTAAGGGAAAGAAGAAATAGAAACAATCATTAACCCTAATCCCATTGGGGGGGGGGGGGGGNTGAGCCAGCCGTCAATGATGCGATCCTGACCAACGAGCCTCCTCCTCCACCTCCTCCTAAAGAGATCCTCAAGACCATGGACTACACACCATATATCAGGTACATATCTTGCTCTTTTTTCTAAACCAATAATTTTGCTTTATCATCACACATGTTGTCTCAAACTTTACAAAGTCCATTTTAATTCTGAACCTTTCTTTGAAGTGGCAACCTAATGAAAATAAGAAAAGTGCTCATGGGTTCTGACACATGCATTTTGATGTTGGGGGAAAAAAGTTATGACAGTTCTAGACTGATGGTCACTAAAGACAGGTGGCCATGTAGACAAGTGCTCACGGTAGACAGGTTGTCATTATAGACAGGCGACCACAACAATAATAATAATAATAATAATACATACGATGTATAAGGTGCCAAATCCATCGAGATTTAGTGCTCAAGGCGCGCACAAAAGAAAATAGGGGTCAGAGTGGAAAATATTGCAGAATAGTATTCTATTCTCAGAAAGGGATCAGACGAGTACTAGTACTAGTTTTCACTGTAGACACGTTGTCACCATAGGCAGATGGTCACTAAAGACAAGTGGTCACAGGTTTAGTAATGCTGGACTTCAAGTAATGCTAGAGTTAATGTTCCTGTCTGGTCTAGGACTACTCTGAGGGTCAAGGTTTAGCTGATAAAATCAATTTTAACCTTGTTTCACCAGGCCGGCAGATTTTACCGGTGAGCCTCGGTTGAAGGATGAAGAGGAAGTCCAGAGACAGTTTGATGTGAAGCAGAGAGAGATCAAGGAGTACAATCTCTTCAGAGAAGCTGTGTTGGATGAGAGAGAACAGGACCGGAAGAGAAGGAATCTTACCAAGGAGATGCAGCTTAAGAAGTGCATTGAACTACAGGTGGGTTGTCATAGGATGGATGGTGGTGGTGATGATGATGATGATGATGATGATGATGATGATGATGATGATGATGACGATGAATAAGAATGTGTTCGATGAGAGAGAGCAGGATCAGAAGAGGAGGAATCTTACCAAGGAGATGCAGCTCAAGAAGTGAACTACAGGTGGGTTTGCTTAGGATTGATTTGCGGTGGGTGTGATGATGAGACGATAGTGATGTTAATGATGATGATAAGGATGGAGAAGGTGAGTGTGGTAAAGTGAGGGTGGGGACAGTGAGAGCGGTGGTAGTAGTAATGATGATGGTTTGATAATGATGGTAAAGATGATGATGAGGATGATGATGATGATGATGATGATGATGATGATGATGATGATGATGATGATGATGATGATGATGATGGTGGTGGTTGTGATGATGATGATGATGGTATTGATAATGGCAAAGATATCTATGATAAACACTTTCACTAGCAAGAAAAACTAATAGATTATACTGTAAAGTACTATAAAATGTTTTAACCAATTCGTGCTTGCCATATTAGCAAAAATCAAACCCAAGCGATAGCTTCAGCTAATACTGTATATCCTGATTATTTACAGACCAATCTTGACGATCGACGGGCGGAAATCAACAAACCTCGTGAAGCATTCCGCCAGAAGTTCCTTGAGGCAGAGAGAAAGAGACTGGAGGAAATCGCTGCAGCAGAGGCAGCTTTGAAGGCTGAGGCAGCCAGGAGATCCCCATCACCGAAGGGCAAGAAGAGCCCTAAGGGGAAGAAAAGCCCTGGGAAGAAAAGTGCTAAGGGAAAGAAGAAATAAGAAATGATTGTAAAGTAATCAAATTAAAGCAAACAGTCCATGATTTTAGAAGCGATTTCCTGGGTTTTGTTTCATAAAGATGTTGGTAGAGTTGTAACGAATATGCACACTACTGGTGAGCCATACCTGCACACAATTATCATCCATGTCACCGAGGTAGCTCCTGAGAAGGGATAACCAGTCGTGTGTAACTCTACAACAGCTTTATGAAAGACAACCTTCAAATGTGTTTGAAGTCATTTTTAGTTAAGAGTGATTTTGAGAACTAGTGTTCTGTTCTTTTGCTGAATGATCTATTTCTTAAAGTCATTCTCAGGGGCTGTTTTACTAGAAAGTTACAATTGATAAAAAGTTGCAGTCGATCAGCTCTGGCAAATAAAGCCATTCTGATATATGCATCTTGCATCTTCATCAATTAACTGAATATGCAGCACACAAAATGCATATTTCAATTTTCAAATGAGTTGCAGTTGATTTATGATCAAAGCAACTTTAGAGCAACACCCCCTAATACTTAGACTTAGAGAAATAAGTTGAGACCTTACCAATTTTAATTGAAGTCAAAGCTCCTTGTATCCTTTCAGACTTTGCTATGTTCTTTCATCTCCATACGTGATTGCATGAGACAAATTTCATAGAGGCATTCATAATATCCGTCCATTTCATGCATTAGCATACCTTAGAGATCCATGGAAAATCTAAACTTTTACAGTCTTTCATATGCGCTTGATGTTTGATACCGTCCAGTCCAGTCCGTACATTTTATAGTTGTCCTTATGGTTTTTACCAAATTTTTTAATGGGTGGAAAAGTAGTTACAAATGCTTACCTGCCGACTGTCCCAATTCTTCCAGATCGCTAGATTATTTTGTAACTTTTTAAACTTGGTCACAAAACTTAGATTATAGCAGAACTAGTACCTGTCGGTCTTGAGGTTCTTTGTAACTTGATGAAACAATGCCCTGTTTTGAATATTGGTTCTGTTGTCAATTTATATTTTTTTTCCATTTCTCAAATTTTATTGATATGTCTATGAAACCACAGGATGTTAACTCTGTGAATTTTAGGGATGGTATCCTTCATTTAAGTTCATATTCTCGTTTCAAATTGGCCCAAATTATTTTGACGGTATGAAATATTTTAAGTGTATAAACAAGAGAACAATATTATGAATACGATCCTTAACAGAAGATTGTATTCGATATATATTTCAGTTTGTAAATCTCTATTTACAGATATTGCAATTGTATGTAAATATGTGATTTATATGTAAATATGTGATTTATATGTAAATATGTATGCTGGATAAATCTATTTATCTGTAAATTTTGTTGCATTTGAGAGAATATGTATTAAAATAATTTGATATTTCATTGAAATGAAAATCTGCTTTTGCTTTATTTCTGAAATTTGTTGTCTAATGGCGCATGTAAAAAGCATCAGTCATGGCATCATGGGAGGGAATTTGTGCAATTTCTTTATCTATTGGCGAGTAACGCTACTCCACTTGATGAATGTTCAAGGATTGGCTAATCACCGTAAACCTTGCATAAATGGGATGCTATGACGGCAGGTTAGATGTATCGTAAACGCACCTAAAGCCTGCCAACCAAGATTCACTCCAGTTTTCTTTTGCATAACATCGCAAAGGGGTACCGAGATTAATATGTGTCAGTTCAAACTCAACACCATGCATCCACCTGCAACCTTTGTATGGATGAAGTTTAATCGTCTTGCAACAAGAAGAAGAATTTCTGAGGGTTTATGAGAGATGCCAGTATCCTGGAATGTGTATGAGAATGGAAATTAAGATGTAGATCACCAATCAGCTCAATCAAATATGTTCTCGTTAGAGAAAGTGTGTTTACAATACACCTTCTCTTATTAGATAAAAATTTGGGTCAGATGTGTGAGAATTCACATTTCATTTTTTTCGTGTCATGGTGCAAAACGTAAAACACTAGTGCAGAGTCATGTTGATAGTTGAGGCTGCCTTGGAATAGTGATTATGTCACTGTTGTATTCTTATTGAATTACAGACATACCTGGGGCGCTAGAGCCTTCTACATCTCTGGGCCAAGACTGTGGAATAGCCTTCCCCACTTTATCAGGAGAGCAGAGACACAATCAACCTTTGAGTCCTACCTAAAGACCTATCTGTTCCCCACTCCCTTGTCGTCCAAAGAATAACCATATCATACCACCACTGGTAGTTCTTGGACTGAAAGATAAACATAGCACTGATTAGGACATTGAAATCTGTGAGACATTATTTTGAGTAATTCGAGCGCCATGAGCGCCCAACTGAGGCGGAGACCGGCGCCATACAAGAGGCCATCATCATCATCATCATCATCCATATACAGACTATCCCAGAATAATGCCTCTGACAAAATGGTCACATCTTCTCACCCATGCTCCTAAAGAATATTTCTCAACTATATAAATGAACTTTATTTCCCCAGAATCGGTTAAGCCAGTCAAACGAGTCCACACATTTGACTGCCTGGACTGATCTTGACAGAATAATTCTGATTTATATAGAGAAGAAATACTCTTTAGAAGTGTATGGTTATACTCAGTAATTTGTAAGAGGATTTGAGCAATGACGTCCATAGATTTTGGTACCCTTCATATAGAGAACCGAGGACTGTCTGTGTCTGAAATAGACCAAGGGATAGGCTTCTGCAAACTTTGCCATGTACATGTATATAACTGAGAAATATGTTATGTTATGCAATTAATAAGAAAGGAATGCAATTAAAGATGTAGGGCGCAGAGGAAATTCGGTAAAAAGGAAGGGAAAAGAAGATGAATGATGATGAAGTGAGGAAAAAGACGAATTTGGTTGCTAGGAAAGAAGTTGGAGACTGGGTCGGTTCTTTGACGACAATGAAAATAGTAAAGGGATGATAATCACACTTTTAGAGCAGAAAGAAAACAGGGAAATTTGAGGGGGGTTGAAAGAGTTGAAAAGAAAGAAACTGAAAAATCGAATTTGAATGACCATTTGGGGAATAAAGAAAAAATATGAGGAAGCAAGAAAGGGTAACAATTTGAAATTGAGGGAAACGATGAAGGAGAGAGGAGGTAACATTTCTTGTGGCATCTGAACATTGAGTGAAGATGGAGAGAGAATGGTGCGGTAACACTTGTAGAGTCAAATTAAAATAGTGATAGGGAATTATCAGTAAAGTATTAACGAAAAATGAAAAACGAAAACTGGGGAGAAAGAGAAGTAGCGGTTGGATTAGGAGAGAATGAGAGAGCGAGGTGGGGATAGAGAGGGGCGGTTTCAGTAGGGAAGAAACTATTTTAGAGTAAAGAGGAGATGACGAAGGAGGGGGTTTCGTCCCTGACATACAAAAACACAAATTCAATCTAAATGGAGAAGAGCCCGTTTGAAGAATGAAGGGAATGGTTGAGAAGGATAGATCCTTGCGAAGTGTAAAGAAAGAAAGATGAGAGAGGCGGTAATGTTTGTCTTAAAAACAGAGAGTCTACCCCAAAATAATGTTTCTTTAGCAGGAGCAGAGAAATTAGATGAACAGAACAAACAAAAAATGAGAAAAATTGGACAACTAATAAGAAAGTTATGAATGTTTATATATTTAGACAAATTGGCAACTGATGACGTCACAGGTGCACAACTGACCATTTATTACATTCATATCAATGTCATAAAATGTTAATGTTTCCCCCAAAATATGATTTCCTCAAAACTATGTTTGTGGTAGATATGTAGATTTACTACTTGCATGTTTGCATTCATACAAACTTTGCAACTTTCTGTAAAAATGATGAATTTTCACCATATTTATAATGAAAACTGGTTAGTTGTGCACCCATGATGTCATCAAATTGGCAACATCTCTGGAAATTTCCATTGATTTTCCCATTGTTTCAAATCTTTAAAAATTCATAACTTTTTTTATTACTTGTCCGATTTTATTCAAACTTTTTTTGTTCTATTCACCAATTTTTTGCTGCTTCTGTTAAAAAATTATTATATTGGGGTAGACTCTTTTAAAGTAGAAGCAGAGGATAAGGAGGCGAATCGGGGAAAGCAAGGGGTAGCTATAGGGAAGAAACTTTTTTTCTCGAGAAAAGAGAAAATATATCAAAGGGGAAGGGATGGTATTTGCAAAGAGAACGTAGCCGTGTGAAAACAAAGAAAGTTGATGGAGAAAGGAGAGCTATTAAAGAGAGAAATAGGGAATAGGAAGTTAATAGGAAGTAAACGGGTTAAGTGTAAAAGAAAACATATGTAGGAGTTGTAAATATAGGAGAGAGAGAGCAAAACGGGTGTTCAAATATTAACTCGAAGATATATTACTTAAAAATACGAGCTATTGTTCCCGCTAGAAGAAATCCTCGCACCGTTATTATCCAATCTTTTCAGATACAGAAAGGTAGTTAATTGTACATGCGACCTGCCTCATTAAATTTCATACCTTGTTAATTGTACTTATTCAAAATATTATCGGAGCATATTTATGATATAATTAATATTCATCCGTTTTATGAACATGGAAGGTAACCGAGCTATGATTTTAAAGCGAGAAAGAACGGTGAAGAGATTAAGAATAGCACTCGAGATAAATGGGAATATCAGCTTTAAAGAAAAATAATAAAAAAAAATGAAAATAAATAAAACGGACCTTGCAGAAAGTTCATTGGCATTCGACCTCCATATGCTTTTCCAGTTATACCCTCGCTTATATCGCTTATATTAGACAAGTAAGGGTCACTACGTTGTCCTACATTGACAAACTTCTCATGCTCTTTCGCCATTTGCTTTGATTTAAAACTAAATCATTTATATTTTCTTTATTTTGTATAATTTGTTTGATATAACACAATGTGTATGGAAAAAAATGTAATCAGAACAAAATGTTGGCTGTACATGTCAATGACGTTCAAATGAATAAATTCCAAATTCCATATCGGGCATTTTGGACACAATGGGTTCACGATCGTAGCCAAATATTGCCATTTTTATAGATGATGTTCGATTCTTGGCACAATACCAAACATATGGAATACAAACAAACAAAAACGGAAACGGCCGATAGTATCTCAGCTCTCGCATGCAACTGAAGGACAAGTTCGTTTTCATTCATAAAACCACTGCGATAAGATCAACACTTGTTCAATACCAGGAAGAGCATTTTGTGAACACGGAATTGGGATAATGATCACAACAAAAGATGTTCCAAACCCATGGGTTTTTTTTTTTTTCTTAAAAAATGATTGTCACGTTGAAATTGCAAGCTTGTGTTTCTGTACTGGCTTTCATGAAACGTACAATTCCTTGACGGAAGAATGTGTCTATTTTTGCAATATGTGTTTGTATTTTATATAGTGAATAGGGTGTTTTGAGTACCCGTTGTCATTGTCGTGCAAGAAATCAGTGTTATAGTGCACGATCGTGCACTTGATGCGTTTGTAAATGTATTTGTTAATGGATTGCACAATGGAAATGTGCAAGGGCGCGAGTTTTTATTTTCATGTTCTACAACACTGTCAGATCGAGGGCTTATTTACAAAAAACATATATAAAAAGACCAGTAATGGACTATAGAAAATCCAAATAACTTAATTATCCCTCTTGTAGGTTAATTCACCGAGGGTGTTATGCAGCTATTTTTGTGCACATAATCTCGTATAGTGCATGATACCGGTTAACTCTTAACAGCTACACAAGGGAGGTGTTTCACAAAGTCGTTCTTAAAGTTACGCACGACTTTACGTTCGACTGGACAGGTATTAATTCTTGCGCTGAATGCGCGCACTATTATGAATTATTACGCACAAGAAGGGATACCAGTCGAACGTAAAGTCGTGCGTAAAGTCTTTCTTATCTTGGTGAAACACCTCCCCCATGGATGCACAATCAGAGTATAACCCAAGCATCATATCAGCTCATCATCAATCACCAAGTCTATGGAAGTGAGCATTTAGCTTTCATATCATTAGATTAGTAATTATAGGCCTACTAATTTAAAAAGGTAAGGGAAATACCCTTTAACTGTTTCACTTTAATATGTAGTGGAGAGAGACAATAACTGTATTCATTAGTGCGGTTGATAACAATGTATACGAGTTATTTCTAGAAATGTCCTTAGCGGCACCTAACTTTTTGAGTAGTGCATGATGCCGATGATTGAAATCTGCTCTCACCATTTACAACATCGGTACTTTTAGCCTTCACATTTCCTGTCGTCAAACTACTCTAACATGGAACCTAAAACTTAAATCAGGACCTTCCCGTCTAAATAAATGAAAAATCACATGCCTGAGAAACCACTAAAACCATGACATTCATAAACAATAATTAATTTTCAATGTGTTTGCCCTTTGAACTGCATACATGGCATCACTATAAGCAGAAGGGACAAACGAATCGGACAGAGTAAACAACTCCCAGTCAAGCATTCAAATAGGCAATGTGCACAAAAAGAAATTTCCTTCCCTCTTGCACCGAGGAGAAATGTCGAACATGTTTCGCACCTATACCCGTTAATAAACGGTGCTTTCTTTTGTATTCATGAAGCTATTGTAAATGATTGAATAAAGTTGTTAAATTTTTTTTTCAAAATTAATTTGTCCCTTTTGCTCACCGTACTTTCTGGCGTTGGTGATTACAGCTGCCAAAATATTTGTGGTCGATTCGGGGATTTTTTATTCGATGAAAACAAAATGACCTTTACATTATCTAGTTCACAAATAGAATTTTTCAAATGGAAAACGCGATCGTTTCGAGAATGAGCTAGCCAGCTTACTCGTTACATGAGCCCCCCCCCCCCCAATCATAACAAAGAAAGTCAAAATGTACAGGCGCGCATTTAGTTTTGTGGAGGCGCCGTGGTGTAGTGGTCATGACTCTTGCCTTTCAACTAGAGGGTCGTAGGTTCGAACCCAACCCTGACGTCAATTTCCTTCAGCAAGAAATTCATCCACATTGTGCTGCACTCAACCCAGGTGAGGTGAATGGGTACCTGGCAAGAATACTTATTCTTTAAAATGCCAAGTGCGCTTGTGGCTGCCGGGCTAAAGCCAGGGTAATAATATTGCAAAGCGCCCTAAGCACTCAGCAGAGTGGATACGTGCGCTATATGAATTGCATCTATTATTATTATTATTATTTCACAACCAAGGGACACGACGAACTCAGAAATTTGGTGTCCCTCCCCTGATTAGTTGACAGACCTAAAAAAGATAATCAATCCAATTTCCGCGCAACCCAAAATATCTGATGGCAAAAAAAACTTTCACACTTGAAATTTGGAGCCTTTCCTAAGCAAATTTTGCTTTGCGCATCTAAAGCCCCAGTCACATAGGACCCCCGGAAGCAATACGATTCACCGCGATTCGTTGTTCTGAGGCAGTTAACTGTAAATTAACAAAGATNTCGTTGTTCTGAGGCAGTTAACTGTAAATTAACAAAGATTCGGGGTGAATCGTGTTGCTTCCGGGGTCCTATGTGACCGGGGCTTAATTAAAGCAGCTGACAAGCGAAAAGCGAAAAAGGACCCTGAAATCAGATTTGGCACCCCCTTCGCCAATTTCGCACCCCTACCTTTGATCCGGACGGTAAGGCTGCCCAAAGCTTCCAAAGGCCACCCCCCCCCCCCCCTGCATCGTTTTTACCAAGTTGTTTTGGGGTTTCTTTTTTTGTTTTTTTTTTAATTGGTGAAAGGAATTCATTATTGTGGATTTTTTATCACTAAACCAACACGCGGGATAAACTGACCCCATCTCTTAAATCTCTCTGTCCCCAGCCTCTTTACGGCAGATATTACACTGTCTGTTCCTCCCAGATTTCCCCTCGATACACTTCATCCCCTTCTATGCTCCCATTTCTTCGAATTACCAGTTGATTTCTTCATGAAATTTCAACATCTTGGTATAAGAACCGCCATCAACTTTCTAAACTAAATCACTTCAAATAAAATGTTGTAGCTTCTACCAACCTTTTGATTTTGTTGGCTAGCTTTCGTCCTTTCCTGAGGACTTTCCAAAGCCTAATGAAGTTGTTTGAAGTGGCGTTTTATGCGACTGTTGAGCACTGGGCAATAGATTGGGGGGGGGGGGGGGGGGGGGGATGCGTATAGCCACAATGCGTAGCCAGTGTCTCTATATTCACACCATACCATTCAAATAAAAAGCGACCCGAACCTATCATTTTTCTGTTCTCGTTATTATTTTTTAAATGTTAATTTTCTCTCTTTGGTGTGGTTTGGATAAATTATAATATAACATCATTAAACGGATATTTCATAAGATTCCACATTTGAAATTTAAGATTAAAAAAAAAACACAAAATGATCGTTTTTAAGGACACGGAATGTATCACATGGTTTAATAATGTTCCAGATACAAATCGATCGAAGACCAAGTGGGCATATCACAGAAAATCTTACATTGTAATACAAATCTTATCATTCTGGAAGTAACAAACGAACAACGATCGCCGAACATGATTCAATATCAAACAAATCCTGATTTCTGCAAAACCCGAGTTTACCCAAAAATAATACATTTTTAATCGCAAGAGAAAAAATTGGTGAGGAGAACAAAAAAGTTTAAAGAAAATCAGACAAGTAATAAAATAAAGTTATGAATTTTTAAAGATTTAAAAAAACGATGAGCAAATGAGTGAAAACTTTCAGACATGTTGCCAATTTGATGACATCAGATGGGTGGACAATTAACCAGCTTTTTTCTTTATATCGATGGTGTAAAATTAATCATTTCTACCGAAAAATACAAAATATGTATGAATGTGAACACGCAAATATGAGTTCTATATATCAGAAAGATATCCTATAGCTAAAGTTTTGAGGAAATCATATTTGTAGTGGAAAAAGTAACATTTTATAGCATTGATAATTTTTATGAATATTATAAATTATCAGTTGTGCACCTATGACGTCATCAATTGCCAATTTGTCTCAACATTCAAACATTCAAACATTCATAACTTTCTATTTCGTTGTCCGATTTTCCTAAAACGTTTTTTGTTCTGTTCATCTGATTTTTCTGCTCCTGTTGAAGAAATATTATTTTTGGGTAGACTCTTCTTTTAAGATAAAGAACAAACACAAAACAAGACAATTTATCGTTTTTAAGGACACGGAATGTTCACGTGATGTAATAATATTCCAAATACAAATCGATTGAAGACCAAGTGGGCATATCACAAAAATTCTTGCGTTCTACAGTCATTTGCAAAAGTTTAAGACCACTTTTCATATTTGTATGAACTTGTATACATTCATTGGTGGAGTCAGAAGAGTTTTACTGACATCATTGGGTGACATTTGCTCCACTTCACTGCTTAAACAGCAAGTTGTAGACGTGCTCAGACTATCAATGAAACCCTGGAAAAAGACAAATTAGTTTGATCTCTTGGAAAGATTTTGCGAGATCTCACACAATGATCCCCATTCCATCAGGCATGTGATTAGAGCAATGTCGAGGATCAAATCATTGTGAGAGAGAGATCACACAAGATCTTTCTGAAAGTTGAGGCACCTCTCTTCAATACAAGGAAACTGATATTAACATGATCATTAGTTTTAATCATTTGAGCAGAAAATTAAGGACCAAATTGCACACATTTGAGTAAACCCCGTTTGAGTAAAGATAATTGTATAGAGGAAAGTGCAAAAATTGCAAGTGGTTTTAAACTTTTACAATGGACTGTAATATAAATTTTATCATTCTGGAAGTAACAAACGAACAACGATCACCGAACATGATTACATATCAAACAAATCCTGATTTCTGCATGTTCAATTAACAATTTCGTCCAATTCGTACATACAAAAAAAAATGCTCGGTCTACAGTTTGTGAGGACCGGAGAGCGCAGAAAAGAAAGTACCTTGCATTTCAGTGGAATTTCATTGAATTTACGCCAACAACGGCTTCTTGAAACACCCCTGGTCATTCATTTGTCAAAGCATTCGGGTGTCAAACGATTGTAGTTATACAAAAGCTGGCCACCCGATGTTCCAGTGCCAATGATAACTATTATTTGTGACCGCATTAAACCGTCACTTAATGTCGTATGTTGGCGGATTTAAGTAAACTAATCATCCATCCGATTAATGTTCTTTAAATTTCTGTGAGGCGATCCCCAACAAGTATATGAAGTACGGAAGAAACTTTAAACACTAAACAGTTAATTTATTATATTTTTGGCATGGAAATGACCAAATGAAAGCTTTTAATTGTCCGATTTGCTTAACGTTACGGAATGTACACAAAATTCTGTCATATGTGCTAGTTCACAGGACATATTTCGTTAAAATTTATAGGTCATCAGTATGCCTTTTTAGGCACCTAAAATTTATTTTCAGTAGCAAAATTAATTATCGAACGAATGAATATGAAAGTATACATTTTCATAGCGCACATGATATGCATTACGTGGTCTTTGGACTTTTAATCTACTAAAGAAATTGTTTTTAAGAATCCTTAAAAACAGTAAATTCCCTGAGATTATCCTGCTCCTCAACATAAAGAGCATATATCTTCTAGTCTAAACGAACGTAATAAACAAAATATGAACATGGTAAAGAAAAATGTAATATATGATACAAAATACTGTTTGCTTCACTTATATTGAAGACAATTTCTCATAGGGCTACGCAAGGTCGAAAATTCAAGGATTTATAACATGCTATATACACAAGTTAAATGAAATTCTCGTTGAATTAATCTCGGTGATTTGTGACTTTATATTACAATTTAAGTACGTCGTTGATTTAAAGACGTACATGAAATATCTACTTCTTACTTACGACAGTATAATTAACAGTTGTTTGCACGCTTCGACATATCTCGTCATGGAGTTTTAATAGTGCAAACGATTCAATACAAATACAGAATGTACACATTACAGGTTAAGACGTTGCAGTCTTAATACAGTTTAAACTACAATTTTCCCAATTGATTCATTTAAATCCCTTCTCACTTTTTCTCTGACAATTTTGGTCCAACTTATTCAATCACATCTTAGCCATCTAACTCAAAGAACATCGTACATTCTTTACCACACACTTATCAGCGTTTTGTATACTAAACTTAGTGAATGCGATTTACAATTGATATACCTACAAATACAACGCAAGTATGTTATGCAAGGTAAATTCGTGATAAATGAGGTAGATAAAATTCCCATCTGTGACATGTAAAATCATATGAAATTAATACAAACAAATAATGCGATTTGATTATCAACACTACAGCAGCGACACATTATTTTTTAAAGTAAAAAAATGCATATCTTTTTCACTTTTTATATAGAACTCCCTAATAAATCTACAAAAATTGTAATTTTGAATGAAATCTAACATTATTAAATGAGCAATAAATTTTCCATCTGAATTAAACATTATTCGATTAAATTTTTATTCTAGCAATCTCTTGTTTTCACATTAGTTCAAGATACAAAAAAGGCAGCATTTTTATGACTCATTGACGAAAATTCTCGTGATATTCAATTCGAATATTCAGCTTCTTCAGGTGCTTAGGTAAATACTTCTTTACTGCAGCAATAATGCAATACTGGTTTATGTTTTTTTTTAATTCATCACCACATACAGCTGATACTTGGTGTAAAGAATACACAACAATACGAACTGAACATTTACTATTTGAAATTATTTCTAAAATATTTCGCAAGGCTGGACTCTAAATCTCTGTGCAATATGGCAAATAGATGACACACAAATTGAATGAATTATATTCAGCGGATCGCGGCGATCAGTTAAAAAACACTGAATATTGAGAAATTTCACTCGACTTGAACTCAAATTTTACTCGTCGTGAACATTCATTATTTACTGAGTGAACACCTTTACTGGTTAATCGTTGAAGACGACATATTCTTTTCAGAAATCTTGTAATATATTGAACAACGTCCAAGAACTAATCAAAATAGCAAACATATAACACATTTTGGAAATTCTTTAAGATTATTAAAGAAAAAAGAGTTCAATTTTATCCTAAATTGTGTTTCATGAGCAAAGAACAGGGGAGGTTATCCATTGTCATCTCTTTATTCAAAATGACAAATGTTTAATAATTAAGGGGGCCAAGGGGAAGGATTAGCTGCTATTGAGGTACATGTATGGAGGTTATATCGTTCTATATTCAATACCGTTATCATATTAAGTTTCGAGTTATTGAAAAGCAAGTGGTATGGCATAGATTTAATATTTTATATTCACATAATTTCAGTGTCATGTTAGCTTTGTAGTCATGTGGCAATTATCTAAGCACCATTTCAAAGGTAATTTGGCAACAAACGTGGATTTCTGAACCACTTAAAAGACAGGTTTTATAGTGACCATGCACACTTACCAGAAATCGGTTTGGAAAAAAAATAGAAATGTTACAAAAGAACAGAGAACCTGAATATAAAAAAAAAACAGATTCAATCGCATACAAGTAGCAGAAATGGATGAGGTAGATAACGGTTTACAAAAGATGAATGAGTTTCAAAACCCTGTCAATATGTCTTTTTTAAAACATATAATCAGTTGTACACAGTTTGTAATGGATATTTATTCAGGAACAACTCTCATGTACTACCGAATAGATTGATTCTTCAAAAGGGACACTACTTTAATGGGTTATCCTAAATGTTCTGTTGAATTAAATGATGATAAACATCCAAATCAATTCCAATGAAATTTGCATTTGTTCTTTAACGTGTCAGAAAATGAAAAGCTTTGTGCACAATTACTGAAAAGAAACTTGACAATGTTGACTGAAAATGCTGACGACATATATCTGGAGAAGAAATATCAAGCTAATCTATATTTACAAATTCATAATCCTTTTATTTTTATAGATGATTTTCTGCTTTCTTTCCCCTATTCATGTCGTTTAAACCCCTTTACACATAACTAGTGGTTTATCAAGGTATCATTAAGATGTAAGCAAGACTGCATTTGGGTTATGTTGTAAAGGTATTAAGATGCTTTGTGCGCGTAGACAAATATATCAACATATATATAAACTTTGAATGAACAAATCCTACGTGACAACAGATCAATCTTTATGAGTGACACAAACATTGCAGAGTTGCCAATCATTCCAGAATATGCATGAGGTCAAAAATTAGAATGTGAGTAACATAACAGCTGAACTACATTGAGAGCAAACATGCCAAGAATGAAATAACTCTTGACTATTCACTTGTGAGGAAAGCCGTAAATTAATATGAAAATACACCTCATGCATATTCCTGAACAATTCCAGAACAATTGGTACCTCTAAAACTGTCAAGCTGTGTAAAAATGGAGGAATGGCATTTAATCTACAACCAAAATATATACTTCCTACAACATGGCTACTGAGGCATGGGGAAGCGAATTTAAGAGAGACTGTATTTTCGAGTGATACACTGGGGGGTGTTGCTGTAAAGTTACAATTGATTGCAAATGAACTGTGTATCAGTTGCATTTTGATTCACGTATGGTCTGTGATTCTAACAAAACACGCACAAAACAATCATTTGATTGGCATGCACTGATTAACTGCTGCTTGCGATCAATTGCAACTTTCTAGCAATACCCCATTGGAAAGACAACTTAGCATCATATATATACACGGCTTCATACACCGATTCCACTAGACTCCATCAAGGCTTTTAGATACAGCCTTGAAATGTCAATGAAAGTAGTGGCATTCACAATGGTGCCATTTTCTTTTTCCGTCCATAAATGCTCAGAGAGGTAGTAACTTTGAATCCAAGCTGAATATACATCATTTCATTTTGAACATCATTTTGGCACAGCTTACAATTGCCGGTAAAAATCTTTCCGCATCAAACAGGATATAAAGTATTTTCGAAAAGTAAGTCGACCGCAATTTCAACGCTCCTTTGTAATACATTGAATTCAGTACCGGCTTGTCATTGTTGTGTCCGCACAGTTGAATACACGGTGTACGGGTCTATTGTCTGCGTTCTAGTTAACTTTTCGGAAATAATTTATATCGTGTTATCAGTGAAAATAACTTTGCTCTTCCTCAAGTTTTTATACTAATGTTTGATTTAATAAAATAATTGTAAATCAATATGATTCCACATATTCAAACCATTCTTTCAAGACACATCTGGAAGACCTTTTGCCAATATACCAACAGCTATACTAATCATCATACATGACATCCAATTGCTACTGACTGTTTTACAATCTATATATCTTGAGCATTTTTATGCTTTTTAACTAATTTGCAAGCAATCACAAAGCTTACCAGAAGTTGTTTGTGATCGTACAGAAATTCTTTAAAGATTGTGGGAAGATTGAACAACTTCTATAACTTCTTCTTTGTCATGATCTAGGTTCCTGACCAGTGTTTGTTGTCTAGATATGCCCCTGACAGCTAATTGGCCAATTTCACTCAGGATATTTGAGGAACAATCTCTATTGACCAATCCAATCGCTCTGGAAATGTAGCAATCTTTTTATTTACTCCAAGAGCAATTGTACAATTGATATCTGCTTAATATGATCATATATGTATAATCATCATATATCAAGTGTTTCACCTGGCATAATTGCTACAAGAAACACAGTGATTCTTACCACAAGCATCACTCTCAGAACCTCCTCCATAAATTATGTCTGCACTTCTCATCCCTGAATCTCAGATGGGGAAACCCATCACAAAAAAAATCTGCCTGCATCAGGGCATACATCATCATAAGTATGCGAAGTGTGGAACAATATACTTTCACTTCACCTTAATACTATACAAAAACCAATGACATACAAGATAATGGTTAAGGCCTCAACGTGATTGCAGGAGTCACTAACATAGCACCAGCATGTGATCTGCACGAGGTAAACATGATATAACACCTGAGTGAGTGACGTCATCATAATAGACACATTTCTACAAGGCAGCTCAAATAACAGTATAATCATTGTCCATATACAAACAGTCACAAGTAAATCATTATATACATTGAATTAATAGAATGCTTTAGCACTGTGATGTGATACACAACAAGAACCTGTAACATAAATGATGCAATTAAACTTACAACGAATATTAATTGTAAATCTATGGCAAAACGTGTACCACAGAGATTGGTTAATTTTCAATTTATTGCATATCTTTTATCTTACAGGCCCCTGGAATGCAGAATGTATGGATGGCCAAAGTGGCAATAAACATAATCGATTGGGCAAAGGGATTTATCATCGGTCCAAAATGACACTGGATGTCTCCTTCAATTCATTAAAATTCCTACAACAGAGGAAGTCATAATTTTACCGAAAGGCAATACACATTCTTTACACATCCAGACAGGATCAAATTCACTTCTACTTTGGCCATCTACAGTTCTAACATCATTTATAGGCTTCGCATCACAAAACTAAAGCAAACTCATCCTAAAGCCCTGAGACTGCAACTGTGACATCTCCACATACAAAAATACCGACTTACTGGGCAATGATTGTTACCGAGATCACCATTCCAGAATAAGCGGGTGGAAATCAAAAGTGTGAAACACCAAACAACTCAACCAAATATTTTCTCATGAGAAAAAGCATGATAACAGTGGAAATATCTGGATCAGCTATAAGACGATTCACACTTCGATTGCAATTATGCATATTCAAAAGTGGTTGACATCACTATTGTTAAGCATAATTGGTCAGAATACATTGTGGGATAATGACAAGGAATTAGTGAAGTTGGTTAAGCAAAGGGATCGTGTGTATCTAAAGAGACCAGCTATGAGAAGATAGGCTTTTTTGGGTCGTCTCGGTGAACTATTCCCTGCTTTGGGTGAAGTTTAACATTAAAAGAGGGTTTTTTTGTAAGGTTAAAACGGGTTTAATGTGAGCAAAAGTCAATTCAGGATTGGAACTTAAAGCTGATTTTGGAGATGAGTAAAACAGAAGTGCTGACAGAAACAGGAAGAATTAGTGGGTGGGTAAAGCAATTGCAGTTATTCGTCTTCTGCAATAATTCCTTTTTGCTTTCATAAATAAAAGTCCATGACGGATATTAACCAATTAAGTAAATGGCCTAAAGAGATTTTGGCGAAACTAACCTCCCATTTAGTGATGGGGATTCATCTATTTTCTTTCAAGTCTTTCATCCTCAGGCAAATAATTGCATAAGTATCACTTAGGGGGTGTTGTTCAAAATCAACTGTAAATCAACTGCAACTTCAACGCGCATTTTCATTCATGCGTGGTGTACGCATTTAACAAGACGCGCATGAAACAATGATTTTGATCGGCGCGTACCGATCAACTGCAACTTGCGATCAATTGCAACCCTTGAGCAACACCCCCTTAGGGAAGCAAAGTTCCAACCAACCCTTTAGGGTGTCAATGCCTTGCAAAATTTGGTGGGGAGAAGTGTCTGCAAAGGCAAAATTGGCAGGCCGTTTTCTTAGTTCACTGATCCAGGAATTCTTTCAATCGTACAATGTTGTAACTGTTCCATGGAATCATCTTCAAACTGAAGGATGACATAACTATAAACAGTACATCATCCCTACGGTTAACCCACTGACTACTGAATCCTGTAATTCCCATAGAATTTGTGCAGGGACTAACCAATTCCGGTTGTCAATGGGTTGAATAGCTTTCAATGAGACAATTACACCTGTGCCTTCTCACAAGATGGGCTTCAAGAGCACCAAAAACCTCCAAAGGCTACACATAGGACACCCTTAACCTCAAGTCAGAACCTTCATTCTCTGATACAAATCTGTAAATAAACAACATCCTGCAGGTTCAACAACAAAAAACATCTCTAATTCTTTCCTGCTCTTCTTATAAAGTCGGAGATACAAAAAACAAAAATACATATGAAGTACTTCAAAGACGTATGATCTGTTGCAAGGTTAAGTCTTGCCCTCATCACCATCTTCCGGTGGGCTTTCATCGGCTTTGCTGCTACCTGCCGGCCTGTCCTCTTCAGCAGCTGTTCTAGGGCTCCCTTCCCCTGACCCGTCTCCGTTGCTGCTGCCGTTTCCCTGAGAAGCTTTGTTGGGACAGTCAGCCCAGAGGTGGTCCTCCGCATGGCATGCGTAGCACCGCTTTGGTAGAGGGGGCTGCGGACAATCTTTGGCGTGGTGTCCAGATTGGCCACAGTTGAAGCACCTAAGGTAGAAGAGAATGGGGCTCATGAATGACAGTGTTGGTGTGAGAAAAAAAGGTATGTGAGATACAGGTATATACCTGAGATGCATATCAGGGCAAAGATCGAACAAAACCCATCAATTGTCCACCTTGGATGTCCTACTGACTGACCTAAGAGCCAATCTCAGTGGCCTTGGAAATTCTTTGTGCCCTATTTTCATTTTCCCATTTGCACTGTGATATAGAGATGTGCCTGATAGAATGATAGCCTTGCCACAAAAATATTGAAAATTTGCGGCCTGGCATATATGTGAGTTTTTGTTTAACTGTAAAGGGACACAGGAGGGAGGGGGGCTAAGTGGGGTCCTTCCCTACCCCCATGAACAAAATGAGTAAGAAAATACCATTCTTGGAATCTAGACAATGTTCTGTACAATTGTAAAATTATCAAATGATTGCTTGCCAGCTAAATGGCAGAATGCAATTTACAGTCAACTCTGCCAAGGTCAAATTTGTCTACCCCTATGAAAATACAGGAGGATAGAAATTGAAATAAGAATCAACAAACAGATAACCAAACATTTTCTCATGAGAAAAAGCATATGGCTGTTGTTAACATGATATCTCCCGTGACAAAAATATTAGAGTAAGCTGTTTTATGATCCACATTTTAGTTCCTATCCTCTTAAATATTCCAGAAGCTCAACATTTCTTGATAACCACTAACCTATTTGCAGTTCTCCTATACTTTGGTCGTAATCTTCGTTTGCTACCCTTGCACTCTGCTCCGTCTGGCCCTGTTACTGTCGTTGCCTCGCGACCCTTGTCAGAGAACTGAAACCTGTATTCTACTTCTTCGTTGGTCTCTAGACTTCTGTAGCCTGTCATTTTAATCACCCTCTGAAAAATTGAGAAAACAAACAAAGATAATTATATAATTACATGTAACAATAATAATGATGATAATAGATGCAATTCATACAGTGCATATATCCACTCTGCAGAGTGCTTAAGACGCTTTGCATTATTATTACCCTGGCTTTAGCCCGACAGCCACCAGTGCTCTGAGCATCATCTCACCTGGATGAAGTGCAGCACAATGTGGATGAATTTCTTGCAGAAGGTGGGAGGAATTCACACCTACAACCCCAGTGATGTAAATGGGTACCTGGCATGAATGTTCATTCCTAGAAATGCTTTGAAAATTGGATAGTGATGGTTAAAGACAGGGTAATACTTATACAAAAATTGTTGTGGGCACTCTACAGAGTGGATATTATTATCATATTTAATTGAAATTGAATCATTCAAAACTTACAAATAAAAAGCCAATGCATGGCGCTAATAAGCCAAACATGCGAGAACACTTTAATTCTAATGAAATTCAGTTGAACCCTACCTTGAAGACAATTTTTCCCTATATTGGTATCAGCTTCAGTAGAACTGACAAGCACCTATCTACAGCTTTTGACAACAAGTATTAATATTTAAATCCATATCATTTCCTGAACATGATCAGATAATCACATAGGTGACATTTCCATAAATTCCTCTGATTACAGATAAGTCTCAGATACTGCGTTAATATTCATAAGTTCATTCGTTAGACTGAATGAATTAACCTTCCAGAGATCTGTTTTGCAATTCAAATCATACCAAGGGAACATAAATTAGATTACATTTATTTCACATCTCTTTAAAAAAATACATGAAATAACAAATTAGAAGCACATTATTAGTAAGAAATTTCAAACTGTAAACAATCTGAACCTTTGTAGGAAACTTGCCATTTTCACTGAAATTTGTTCAATAAAAGAATTTTTTCCAAAGGAAAGAAAGACAACTAAATTACTAAACATTTGTTCAAAACACAATCATCAGACGAATCAATTCAATGAATCTTCAGTGATCACAGAAATTTGAAAACTCTCTTTATCTGTTTAAACATATAATGATTATATAGGCCGGTTTAGTGATAAATAAAAATGTATGCGCGTTTCATGCCAACCTGGTAGTAACACTGAACTACACAATAATTGAATTCTCGTTTCATACATTTTTTGTTGCTGTGTCAAGCAAGCCTTGGGCAAGCTTTCGGTTTATGAAAAATAACTCTTGTTTTCCTAGTATGCATGCAATTTCAATCTGCTCAGTAATCTGGCCTATTGAAGTAAAAAAAAAAAAAATTTAAATCTCACAAATACGATGGCTTTGCAAGATGGTAATCAAATACATTGGTCATGATAGTAAATTCGAATCCATCTTGAAAAGAATGTGATGAGCAGGACGCCCTCTTTAAAAGTTATTTTCTCGCGAATTAGGAAGTAAAGGCATGTAAACACAGATATTTATTTGACAAAGACATTGAATTAGATAGAACATTTATTTCCTTTTTCAAAATGCATAATAAACAGAGGAAAATATAAGACAATAAAGTAACATTTAAGGAGGCGATGACCCTAAAAGCAAAGCTTGTGTTCAATGTTGGGGTCGTCTTGACACAGAATAAACAAGAGACAAAATTATATCTTTTTACAAACATAACGAATAAGAATGCCACAATGTAAAACAATAAACATTAACAACAAGAACAACAACAACAATAACAACAACAACACAACATATAAGGAGACATCTTTCAAGTATAAGGCATTCAGAAAAATCGCCGACCAACATTATTTTTTTTTTTTACGAATAAGAAAGATGAAAAAATGTGTTTTCGAAGTCGTAATTTTGAGGCGCGACGATTTTTTTTTCAGAATTTCTTCAGTTGATGATCGACTTTTTTTAGTTGAATATCTTGGGGAGAAATGATCTCTTCAGGTGACTACAAATCATTAATTTGTTAACAATCAAAGCCACTAATGAGTCGGTATCATGTCATACTCTTTCTCTCCCTATTTCTCCCGGCCTGATTATTCAGACGCGTTTATAGCAAGGGGAGGGGTGGCTTTGGGAACACCTAAAACTTTTCAAAAGAAAATCAGAAGAAAAGGGGGACAAAAGAGAGAGGATTACGCCCCTCTTTGTTATTTCTCCACCCCCCCCCCCCTGCATTATCTACATCACCCTGCTATTCTTTAATCGAAGGGGCTCCTCACAAGCAAGCTCAGCTTCTATCTGGGTCCTAAAACCACTCATTTTTTTAAATATTAATTCAATTATACTGTGTTTCTTTGTGACTTATAATATTGTATGTCAAAATTGTATGTATTGTATGTCAAAATTATATAATATAGTGATGGTTTTGAATAAATGAACTTGAACTTCAACTTGATATCTCGTGCAATGAGTGGAGTTCAATATTTAATATGTGTGCCCCTCACCGAGTATTGTTGACCAATCGTGACCCGGCCGAGTGTAAGGAAATGACCTTTGACCTGTATTATTGACGATATCATTGTCAAGTTGATTCGGATTGCAGATTGGTGGCTGATAGTCTTGACATTTCAGACCGTGTTCGACACTCGCATATCGTAGTAAAAAAAAGGGTGGGGTATAGAAACCTGCACGAATTAAAACACGGATTCCAAGGAAACTTTGGAGGGAGCCTGAAGAAGAATTTTGATAGATTAGGGGCAAAAGGCAATATATCATTTGACAACCCGTGTGGCCGTCCCCAGTTCAAATTTTTCAGCCGCCCCCCCCCCCTCCCAAAGTTGGTTACTAACACCTCACAAACTCCGCTCAAATTTTCCGCCCCAACACAATTTCGCGACCTCTTTGAAATTGGGGGTCCGGGCCTCTATTGCCCCCCCCCCCTGGCGCGATTACACGGAAAGGGGTTGAAAGGGGCCACCCCCTCCCCACCCCCAACCCACATTGGCGGCGATTATGGATCCTCCTTGAAGTTACAATGCCCATAAAAGGATGGTTTTTCTCATTAGCATGCATGGTCCGACTATCATCTTATGCTTTTATAATCAGTTTGTCTTCGCATGATTAATGATCATATCCATTCATCGATAATCTTCCTTTGTGGTCTTATAAAAGAGACGTAGGATCACGTTGTTTCCGTACATGCTTTGAACAGAGCTTCGGTGGTGATAATTAATTACTACTTCCATCTCTATAAGGAGTCCTTGCCCTACGATAGAAATGCAGGTTATTTCTTTTCAATCTTATCAAAAATTTACAAAATAAATGCCACATTAGAAGTCGGAAATTTAGTTTTGGTAAAAGTCGGCTTTTTACATTCAAACCATAGGATGGGCCGAGCTGACAGCGACACACCTATCATTGATAATGGTCCGAATTCTATGGACAGAGTTATAGTGACAATAATTAGTTACTACTTTCATCTTCGTAAGGAGTCCTTGCCCTACGATCGAAATGCAGGTTCATTTTTCATCATATCGAAAATTTACAAAATGAATGCCACATTAGAAATTCACTTTTGGTCAAAGTCTGTTTATAAGGTGGGGGAGTGTAATGGCGCCCCTATCATTGACAATGGTCCGAATATCTACGGACTTTTTATTCTTTCATTCTCAGTTTGTTATTCGCATGATAGTTTATCATAGTTTTATTATCCGTTCATCGATAATTTTGCTTGTTAATGAGACGACCGGAGAGCTATTGAATTATGCAGGACCCCTCGTGATACCAACATCTAATTGTGACGGCATCCTGCTAAAATATTGATCACTAAATAAATAAATAAATAAATAAACAGTGTTTATGTGAATGTTATGGACAGAGCTATAGTGAAAGTTACTACTTCCATCTCCGTAAGGAATCCTTGCCCTACGACAAAGATACAGATTATTGTTTTCCATCTCATCAAAAATTTCAAAATCAAATGCCACATTAAAAATGGGGAAAATAGCTTTTGACTAAGCGATAGTCGGTTTCATACAACCATAAGATGGCCCGGGGGAGGGGGCGGTTACGACACCCCTATCGTTGACAATGGTCCGATTATACTGACTTTTCATTCTTTCATTACCAGTTTGATATTTTCATGATATTACCATAGCTTTACGATCCGCTTATCGATAATTTTGCTTTTTAATGAGACGACCGGAAAGCTATTGAATTATGCAGGACCCCTCGTGATACCAATATCTTATTGTAAGGACATCCTGCTAAAATATTCATCACTAAATAATAAATAAATGAGTAAACAGTGTTTACGTAGATTTTATGGACATAGCTTAGTGACAATAATACTTTACTATACAGTCATATCCGGTAAGATGTCCTTGCCCGATGATAGAGATGCAGGTTTTTTTTCTTCAATATATCGAAAATTTCAAAATCAAATGTCACATTAGATATAATTTTCCTTTATATATCAAAGAGAGTTGGATTAATACTTTTGGGCAGAGCATAGTAACAACACATGAGTACTGCCATCTACGTTAGAATGTTCTCCACTTGCTGTATCTGTTTGAAATGATTAGGCCTATATGTACATGTACCTCCTCCATAACTTTGGTTTTGTTTGGGGACTGTCGAACACTTTGCCGCATGCTGTGACCATTGTCATGTATTGCTAACATTATTGTGCCCATTTCTTTGATTATTTTGTATATATATATCTTTTAATATTTAGGTATATTTCAGTCTTCAAAATATGTTTTTGTACTTTTATGTGCCCTTTAACGGTTAACCGAATACAGATATACCGAATTTAAAAAAAAAAAGGTAACAGTTCTGACCAGGGCGGTGTTTCACCAAGTCGTTCTTAAAGTTACGCACGACTTTACGTTCGACTGGTATCAGTTCTTGAGCTGAATGCGCGTATATAATGTGAAACATTGCGCACAAGAAGGGGTACCAGTCGAACGTAAAGTCGTGCGTAAAGTCTTTCTTATCTTGGTGAAACACCACCC
>BQKZ01000266.1:120975-138899 GCA_036244855.1 Temnopleurus reevesii
TATGTGAATTACAAAATTCAGCAGTGAATGAGTTACCCGATTACTGTCTGTGAGTGTGATATGTACAAATGTGGCATGAATAGAATGGCTCCAACTGTAACTGTTTCAGATTTATGATCATGCTTGTATTGATATCATTTTCATCATAGGCTAATCATAAAATCATAAAAACTGATGTATGCAGCTGTTTGTTTTGATAACCAGAACCAAGAATATTATACCAAAATATCATCAAATTGGTCCCCTCCAGTATATATCCAGTGTGATGTGCGTTCTTTGAGCAAGCGATGTGTGCGTTGATGCGTGGGTTCGTTGGTGCTCAGTTCGTTACCAGAGTGCGTGGTGCGTGTGTCTGCGTGCGTGCATGATAATGGAGTCAGCAAAATAAATCCAAAGTTTTAAAAATACTTGACAAGTTACAGATATCAACTCATCTGGACTAATGGCCCCCACAGGAGCATTATGGGTTGAGAAGATTACTCAGTAATAGCACCTCATCATCCACCCTCACAATCCATTCCAATACAACTATTCCCCTCGTGTTTCTTATCAGTAGGCGAATATCACCTCATATATCATCTTCCCTTGTCATTACCCGGGATATAATAATGATTATATCTCAGTTGAGGAAAAGGACTCTCACCTGATGAACGAAGACATCGCCTGTGCCATCATCAGGGGTTATAAACCCGTAACATTTAGCAAGACTAAACCAATTGCATTTGCCCGTGTAGAGTTCGCCCGGTAGTTGGCTACCAGCTGCCAGCACGGCGGCGGCCCGGATCTCGTCCGCCCGCTGCTGCTCGGCTTCCGTTAGAGGCTCGCTGGCCCCACCTTCTTCAACGCCATCTCCAGAGCCCTCTGTAAAGAAAGAAAGAAAGTATAATTATTTCAAAATATATATAATGTGGGGTGTTATGTGAAAAGACGTTCTGGGGGTTTTCAGTAGAGTTCTGGACCTCCATTTAGACTCTTCTGACCTTAGATAAAATTGTACCTTGCCTCTAACTTGAGAACATCGAGTAACAATGTAATTGACCCATTCATTTCAACATTATTTGGTTCAATTATGCCCAATTATAATTATTAAAAAGATAAGACAAATAGACGTTTTTAAAAAGATAAAATACAATAATCAAACAATAATTCTCTGCATGGTAAAGTTTCACAATTCCAAGAAAACACCTACACATCCGCTATTCCTTCCCACTTCTGGTGAGAATAAAATTCTCTGATTTTCCCTTGATTTGAAGGGATTTTTTTCCCATCATTGATGAATCCTCTAACTTTCCCTGACTGCAAATGGTTAAACTCATTTCCAGGTTTATCAGGTTCAAACATCTTTGTTTATGAATAAAATAAATGTATATGCATGAATATATATATCGGGTGCGTTAATTAAAAACCAAACTAAATCCATAACATAACTGCCTTTATATTTCACGATATGTAAAGGCAATTATCATACACAATGATATCTATGCATGTTTATATAATAAACCTATTTGAAAAGGGTTACGTAAAGTCACAGAAGAAAGTAATTAGGAAACACAATGCAAATAATGAGACAATGACAGCATTATGACGTGTGAAAGTATTTATTCATTAACATCAATTGATGTTTCATAATCATAATTTGCCTTATAACCGATTGAACTGAAATGGTTGCAAGAATAATTTAAGACCAGTGAAAACCACCTGTTACGAGTATGGAGATAAACGGTGCACAATTTCGTTGGTAAAACAAAAGCTTGATCAAGCATCACAATCATATCAAATCATCATCCAGATCATGATAGCATATCAATAAACCCTTTAGAATCACAAACATATTTTTTTTTATCGCTGGAAGCTGACATGTTTTTTTCCCAAACATTCTGCATATTGATCATTGAACAGTTCGAGCAAATATCTGTATTTGGCTAATTCTGAGTTATCCCTTTCGGGATATTTTCGAGCTTCACTGAACGTAAGTCGCCGTTGCGGTCGTTGAATATATTCTAAGCTCAAGTCGCTTCGATTTATTTATTCAACATAAAAGTTAATTAAAGCTGGATATTATCTGAAATAAAATTCACTGGGAGATTTGTCATGAGCACTGGGAAGAAACAAAAACGAACATACGCGTACGTATGCGCGCACGTTCGACGTTGCATTTCGTTAGAATAGCCTGAAAATTCAGAGCGAATTGAAAAAATCTATCTTGTTAAGGCACTTGCAAACATGGATGATTTAAGGAATTAGCACACGGTGGATCGATCTGCAAAAATGTCTGTGAGATGAAAGAATATTCATCTTTTCGTACGCCAAAAATAAAATCGATCCACCGTGTGCTTCCCTTTCATCTATTATCAAGTTGTTTTAACCCCCATAGACTTGCGTGTAAACTGGAAAGAAGTCCAAGCCAGCGATAGCTATTCTGGGCTAATATTATGATAGCTAAATAAGGCTATTTGCTCGGAAATGGAAATTACATGACGGTACCAAAACATTTCTACATATTAAACAAATAAGGACCCTATTAAAAACAAGCCTTCAGCTTTCATTGGACATCCTTCCAATGGTATTTTCTTGCATTATGACGAATAAAATCAAATCAAATAAAAAAAAACGGTGACAGTTCATTCACCTCACTGCTTTGTGGAAAGCAATATCAAACGCATTTCTGTTTAATAACCAATTATAATCTTTAATCGGTTTTGCTTTATTCTTGTCCTCATATTCGCGACACCAACAATGGTGGGTGATTGACTGTAGAAAGTAATGGTACTTGTACGTCTTTAACATCGATTCAAGTTTTATATTCCAATGAGCATGATGAGAGCTTTTATTCTGAATCATGAATAGGTCATTATTGTGCGTGCTTTTCTCTTTCACTTTATGCTAGTGGCGATCATAAATACAAACTTCCTTAATCGTGATTTTTATTTCATTTATTTTTGTCTATCAAATGTGAAATTACTTTGGATAACGCAAAACTTGTAATATGCATTCTAGGTGGACCAAAAGACAGGGTAAAAATTGTCACCTATGTGCTCTGTACTCCTTGGTATCACATAAAAATAATAAAATGCGCACCCCTCCTCCAGAAATGAAGGTTGGAATGTAAATCAAATTTGAAAGCTAGAACTCCATCACTGTTTTGAAAGCATCGTTTGCGGGTAAAATGGTGTGAGGTCAATGTGGCGGATTATAGATCGGGTCATTTCCTTGACCTTTAACCCCAATAACTGACCAATGCGATCAGGTTTTTGTCAACCGTCAAGTCCAAGTACGAACGCTTTAAAAGTACCCTCGAATATTTTTCTACAAAGTAGATGTAGAGCAAAATAGGTGCTGGGTTTATAAATAGATGTAAATGTTATTCGTTATCCATACTCAAACGTTGTTCTTGACAACTAGATAGCTTGCCCGACATAGCAATAAGTAATACATACAAACTAAATTCCAATTTTTGTTCTTCAATCTGTAACGTTCGTTGACAAGAAACTTACATAAATTTCAATAATGAACCGATCTTTGATAAAGCAAAACAATAATAAGCTGTTCCAATATAAGTCTTATATTTCAGTGTTGTTGTTTTATTATAAATTGTAATAGAAGACAATCATAATATCAAAACAAATAATAGGAATAACATGCACTTTTTTGGCATTAATTAAAACCATGGTTTATCAGTCTTTGTTTGTTTGTTTGTTTTTCTTTTTAGAACAAGAAAAATCATATTTCTGATCGTTTAACAGAGGAAACTCATATTTATTATCATTGCTGTTGTTTGCTGTTTGTTTGTTTTTCTTTTTAGAACAAGAAAAATCATATTTCTGATCGTTTAACAGAGGAAACTCATATTTATAATCATTGATATAAATAAAAAAAAATAGAAATACATTAAATCTATATTCTATCGTTAATTTTCTTATTTTTGCCAATTTCAAAGGTACCAAATATATAAATTGTTCTGTTATCATTAATGACCCATAAACATCTTCACATTTTTATGACAATCATTTGTAAGTTTTGTTACATTCCTACAATCACACAAAAAGTGAAATGATTCTAAGGTTGAATCATGCATGAGGTTACATAATCATACTCGTGACAAAATGACAGTTTGCACAATTATGACAAGTTGTAGGTTTATTATTCCTTTCTTTCAATGTCGTATAAATATTCATAAATCGCTTGATCGGTGTCCGATTTGGGTATTTGTTTTGCTATTAACACATGAATTTATTATTCACATTTTATTGGAACAGTATTTTTGCCTGTATATAGTCCCCATTCATCAAGAGCCTGATACATTTAGAAGGTTTTTTTTTTCAATATTGATGTCAACACGAAGCAAATTAGTAATATCGTAATAAAATTGAATGGAACGGCTGGGTTGAGAGACTAGCACCTGTTGTTGGTACATGTATATATTTCTCACGGTACTCGTTTTGAATGGGTGACCAAATGACCAATCTGGTCAAAGGTCAAAGACAAGGGGCAAACTCGCAAACAAAAACTTTGGAATTCCACCCTCTTCGTTTTTAGTTTCGTTTCAAATTTGGAATGCTCAGTTAAGCGAGAAATACCTGAAGAATTGGGGTGATATACAGCAATACTTGAACGTGTGTTAGTACGTTGTAGTATGCTAGTACGTACTGTAGTAACGCAGAATGATTTCAGGATTGATATCATCAAGGCCCATGCATTAGGAGTTGCAACGCAAGTTCTTTTCACTCCCTATCCCCCCATCCTCACCCCTAAGAATCCTAAGAATAACCACGATTTCATTTTTTTTGTGAAGAAGATTGTCGTATAATCCAACAGATATGTACGCACAAATGAGGATGAAACTATTTATAAGCTCAAATTGGTGCCTTAAAGTTTGCCGCAACAAAAATATCAACCCTGAAAAGTTATTCATAATTTATGGTCATCGTATGAAAATAATTACAGTGTTTTAATAACATACAAGACAGTCTCATTTGGGGTATTTCCAACATTGCAAAGCCCCTGTAGAAATGTATAGACACACATTAAATTTTGATGGTGATCCTAAACTTTTTCGTACCGTGCAAATCACTGTAATTTACTCTTTAAAAATCTATATATTTTTTCCAGTTACCCAAAAAACAGTTTTTACGACAAACTTTATGTATTGTAATTAGAATTGATTTATTGCATAAAGACATGAAAAAAATTTAAAAAAAAAATCATTTATCTTTACACATCCTTCCTCCACACTCTAAAAACATGCTTTTATCAATTTTTGAAAAGGTCGGAGAAGTGACAAACATTACAAATGGTAAATTTGCAATTTAAACGTGTTCAATCCGCAGATAGGTTAGATCAAACATTTTTGACTAATTTTCCTGTAGGAAGATGTTGTCATCTCTCCAACCTTTTAAGTTTCAGCTTTATTTTGGTTTTGAGAGCAGAATATATTATATTTTTCTAATTCGTCTGAAGACAGTCGAACAGTAAGCGTTGAGAAGATGCTTTTATTCAAAGTTATGAAATAACATTTTCATACAAAGAGCTAAACGTTTGGTCATCTCATATTGTAATGTTTGCACCATCAATAGGAAATTATATACGAGAGATATTGAGTGAACTGATCCATTTTAGCTCGACAAACTCAAATATCTTCTCAGAAGACGTGAATTTAACTGAAAATCAAATGCCACTGAATATAGCAGAGGATTCATTTTAGTATTTGATTGTTTTTATGCTGAAGATATACCTTTTTGATCGATGAACAGGCTCAGTCATATCGGCATCGATGGGTTAAAGTAAAGCAACTTTTAGATTTATACATGATTTTATGAAGAATTATCAACATACAAATATTTTGTACACGTGCTTAACATCCAAGTACAATAAAGACATTACATAATCACGAATCATGTATAGATTGCATCGATCGAGGACTTATTACAAGTCATGTAAGTTTTGTGGGAAATGGAATGGAATATAGACCCAACCAATTAGAAGGCTATTATCTATTTATGACTTCATGCATGTTAATAATCAATATAGAAATACATGTACCTTATATCAAAATGTAATATACTAATCAATTAATTAACTTAATACCGAATCATAAAATATTGAGTGATCAAAGGACTTTCGGTGATTTTTTTAAATCAACTTTCATGTATTCCTGTTCTCATTATGAATCAGTAATAAGAATTGATTGATTGATTGATTGATTTTATTTCCGATACTCAATAAAAAAAAAATACAAAACAAAGATATACAACATGAAAGCAAGAGGAATAAACTGAATATCGGATGGATTGCCCATTTCAGAGCCATTATCAAAATGGCTCTGTTCTTCCATGAGGTCTGCCTTAAAAATAACAATAGTTATCATAGAATCATAATTGTGCATTTACTAAGTACAAAACATTCGGGGCCAAAAGGCCAAATTGCAGATACAAATTGATAAAAACCGAACTGTATATTGAATCACAATCAGTCATTCTCGTTTACCATTTTACACATGAACATAAAACATGTACAGTATCGGCAATTCATTGACAAGATCCATTTCTTTTTCATTTCATGGTTAAACATGATTCTGATAAAAGCCATTCTTCAATAGGTCCGTGTAAAACTGATAAAATCCAAATGCATTTAACGATACAAAAGGGTATACGAATAAAAAAAAAAAAAAAGNTCTATATTCTATCGTTAATTTTCTTATTTTTGCCAATTTCAAAGGTACCAAATATATAAATTGTTCTGTTATCATTAATGACCCATAAACATCTTCACATTTTTATGACAATCATTTGTAAGTTTTGTTACATTCCTACAATCACACAAAAAGTGAAATGATTCTAAGGTTGAATCATGCATGAGGTTACATAATCATACTAGTGACAAAATGACAGTTTGCACAATTATGACAAGTTGTAGGTTTATTATTCCTTTCTTTCAATGTCGTATAAATATTCATAAATCGCTTGATCGGTGTCCGATTTGGGTATTTGTTTTGCTATTAACACATGAATTTATTATTCACATTTTATTGGAACAGTATTTTTGCCTGTATATAGTCCCCATTCATCAAGAGCCTGATACATTTAGAAGGTTTTTTTTTTCAATATTGATGTCAACACGAAGCAAATTAGTAATATCGTAATAAAATGGAATGGAACGGCTGGGTTGAGAGACTAGCACCTGTTGTTGGTACATGTATATATTTCTCACGGTACTCGTTTTGAATGGGTGACCAAATGACCAATCTGGTCAAAGGTCAAAGACAAGGGGCAAACTCGCAAACAAAAACTTTGGAATTCCACCCTCTTCGTTTTTTAGTTTCGTTTCAAATTTGGAATGCTCAGTTAAGCGAGAAATACCTGAAGAATTGGGGTGATATACAGCAATACTTGAACGTGTGTTAGTACGTTGTAGTATGCTAGTACGTACTGTAGTAACGCAGAATGATTTCAGGATTGATATCATCAAGGCCCATGCATTAGGAGTTGCAACGCAAGTTCTTTTCACTCCCTATCCCCCCATCCTCACCCCTAAGAATCCTAAGAATAACCACGATTTCATTTTTTTTGTGAAGAAGATTGTCGTATAATCCAACAGATATGTACGCACAAATGAGGATGAAACTATTTATAAGCTCAAATTGGTGCCTTAAAGTTTGTCGCAACAAAAATATCAAGTCAACCCTGAAAAGTTATTCATAATTTATGGTCATCGTATGAAAATGATTACAGTGTTTTAATAATATACAAGACAGTCTCATTTGGGGTATTTCCAAAATTACAAAACCCCTGTAAAAATGTAGCCTATACACACATTAAATTTTGAAGGTGATCCTAAACTTTTTCGTACCGTGCAAATCACTGTAATTTACTCTTTAAAAATCTATATATTTTTTCCAGTTACCCAAAAAACAGTTTTTACGACAAACTTTATGTATTGTAATTAGAATTGATTTATTGCATAAAGACATGAAAAAAATTTAAAAAAAAAATCATTTATCTTTACACATCCTTCCTCCACACTCTAAAAACATGCTTTTATCAATTTTTGAAAAGGTCGGAGAAGTGACAAACATTACAAATGGTAAATTTGCAATTTAAACGTGTTCAATCCGCAGATAGGTTAGATCAAACATTTTTGACTAATTTTCCTGTAGGAAGATGTTGTCATCTCTCCAACCTTTTAAGTTTCAGCTTTATTTTGGTTTTGAGAGCAGAATATATTATATTTTTCTAATTCATCTGTAAGACAGTCGAACAGTTAGCGTTGAGAAGATGTTTTTATTCAAATTATTTTTATGAACTTTATTCAAAGTTATGAAATATAAAATAAAATGTTTGGTAATATCATATTGTAATGTTTGCATCATCAATAGAAAATTATATATACGAGAGATATTGAGTCAGTTAACTGATCCACTTTAGCTCGACAAACTCAAATATATTCTCAGAAGACGTGCATTTAACTGAAAATCAAATGATCCTGAATATATAGCAGAGGATTCAGTTGAGTATTTGATTTTTTTTTTATAGGGTTATGATTTGGGGATGGAATTGTAGTAATGGTTCAGAAAAGTCACATAAACATGCTGATGTATAGATTTGTTCGATCTATTAGATACATTTTGGCATTATCTATTTATTAGACATATCTTGAACATTCAAATCATGTCTCGTTTGCATTCTTGGTAAACCGACATCTCCCCAAAGTGCCATTTGATGTAAATTTCATATTATTTGATCTCTTTGTTTAAAATGCAGCCATCAATTTGGTGTAATTGATCCAATCTTATATCATTTAAAATGGTTTTCAGCATAAATAAACTTCAATTTAGTGTAATTTGCTAATGAGGAAAAAGGAGCATGATATAAATTGCTAAATCCAGATGGAAATAAAAATAATGTTACATTGTAAAAATGAATCCTTATAGAAATGACACATTGAAAATTCGTCAATGACAATGCTTTTTGCAGTCCTTTTTAACATCCATTCCATCAAGTCGTTATTGCTAAAGATTATTTCGATCTCTGTTATGTTACTCATGTAACGTGTGACAATTTTTTTTCCTTTCTGACCTTGCTGCGCAAATAAAATAATGAAAGGATTTACACAAATCTCTATAGATTTCATCTTGAAGCTTTTGATGTTAAAAAGCCAAAGACGCATCATCATCATTTGAAAACGTACATTGTAACGCGCGCGACACAAGCGAATAAGTCGGAAAAGGTGTTCTTTGAGACCAAATAAAGGGGATCCGATGTCTCAATACATTTCTCATTACAGCTCATGCATTATAAAATACATCAAATCTGCAAGTTATTAAGTTTCACTAATTAAAGTAATAGTGATAGTAATACGTGGATCATTATATCGAACTTTCCATCCGGATTAGATACTCGAGGCGCTCAGAGCAAATTAATAAAAGAAATGAAATACAAGGTACATGTAGTATGCAAGTAAAATTAAGGTTCACATTAATTTTTGTCATTTGTAGATCTGTATCTTTTTTAACCAGGGTGCTAAGTAAAAAAGAATGGTTGACAAAATTACATTTCATTTAAAAAGAAGACAGAAAAGGGTATTGTAAACAAAATGTATATCTTCAATACACACATGTATGCGGACGAGTAATGACTAATACATCGGTTTCTAAGAATTAACTAATTAACAGTTTCTTCCTCACTATTATATTTTGATGGGTTCTACTAGTAATGTATCGAATTAACAGATTTCTGAGTCCATATATAAACGCTTTCTTGATGCTAAAGCAAAGTTATGAACTTTTCTTTTTAAAATTTCCAATGTACTTCTATTCTACAAACATATTACCTCTTAATAGGATAATCACCTCGTAATAGGATAATCACATATTTTACATGTACAAATGTGCTTCTGTTATTACAATTGGGAAAACTACGATTTAAAATCGGGCAACTTAGAAACATGACAAAAGTTATATGCTATAATCTGACAAACATGCAATAATTATGGTTTCAACTGATGTTAATTTGATGATTTTCATCGCACAAACTCCTCATCAGAAATCCTTGTAAATTAAAGTTGGTAATCATTGTTAGTTTATTCGTTAAAACACACACACAAAAACACAAACACAAGGACAATCATACAAAATTTATTGGAAAATGCACTGATGCTCATTTAATGGAAAGAAAAAAGGGGCAATGATTGCAGCCGTCCCAGGCGAATGGTCAAGGGTATATGCACAAAGAAATTCCAGTAAACTTTCTTTGTTATGTACTTTTCGATGTGAAGCCATGAATGTGTCGTGGCACAGGAAACAAAAAGCCATAGCTTCCATTACAAAATGACCCCGCTCGCGTCCATTTCAGCACCACATTTTAAACGAATTTTAGTAAAGTGCCTCAGTATGTGGTCAAACCTTTGTGAAGGTCCATTGATAAAAACCTCCTTGACCTTTTCTTTTCTAAGCTTTCCCCGGTCATACATCTGCCGGTCAAAGCTGAGAAAAGATTGTTTGGACAAACTTATCAGGCCATGCATGCTATTGTTAGGCATGGACCAGACCCCGTAAATTAAGGCCCCCATTCATGCAGTAAACAAAAAACTTCCTCTGAAAACCAAACATTACATGACTGATTGAAATTAGGCGCTCTGATTTGGAAGTAATTTGGAGAGGGGAGATGGGAGAGGAAAGATTCCTATATGAATAAATTATATAAAACCAACCATTTTGTCGAGATTGGTCGGCAGTTGTAGGACATGGAATGGATGGCGAGGACGGTGCACAATGGACCAAAACATACAATGTATCTGCTTTATTTCTGAACAGCCCTAAAACAAGATTTTTATTTTAAAAAAATAACAACGCACTCTGTTCCATCACTAGAATCAACAAATATAGTGGTTGAAATCATAGTCATGAGATATGATTATTGGAGAACGCAAACATGGCTGTAGTTTGATTCAATAGTTATACCCCAAATAATAATTAACAATTAACAAGTGTATTCCGTTGAATCAAAATTAAAAAAGGATAGATTGAGCTCATACCTACAAACGGCCAAAAATAAAATTAAAAAAACCCAAAACATTACTACATGTATCAAATCTAATTAAAAGGAAACCAAATAGATCAGAGATATAAATTTCATTGTCGATATCTAACAAAAAAAAGCAAGAAATTAAGTTAAATCAGATGACCAATAATAAACACAAATTTCATGGATTCAAAACAAATCTTCAAAGATTGTAGGCATATTGTAGGGACCAATCTAAAGTATATTAAATCATTTTCATTTATATACAATCATATCCTTGCAATTGTTAATCCAATTTTAAATTAGTCCGTGACTATTCTATGGATCAATCCAAGGGTGGGCTTGGTTTAAAACTTGTAAAGTGAATCGCAATTACTATGCACATCAATATGTAGCAAAATGTGCATACATATTATTATTAATTTAAAAAATATATATTCGTTTTTTTATTATAAAATAATTGATTGGGATCATTCTCATAAATCCAATTATATTAGGTCTCTTTTATTCAGGGGATAATCAACGAGTCCAAACATTATGATGCTTATCACAAATCACATTTATGATGGATAAAACATTTCTTTCTCATTCTTACTTTTATTTGTTTTCTTTTACCCAAAAAAGGAGTTCTGCAACCGACTGCAGAATTTATTGTATGAAGGTTTTCAGAAATACTTTCTAACTATATACAATTTTCTACAAAAATATTGTTATAATCACAACAATAATTATGTCAACTTCAACAACATAAAATATTAAAACAAATAGTATTGGTAGTATTGATCATAATAAAAGTCATAATGATATTACAGGCACACAAAAAACACACAACAGTTCCTTGGTTGAATTGATTTCATGGAGTCGACTTTCTATACTAAATCTACAATGTTTTAATTGACCAATATCGGTGAATATAAAACTTTCGGAGTACAATATTTCAGAAAATTGTATTAAAAAAAATATTCCTGCCTTGACAATTTGTGAAATGCAAATTAAAGAAAACAACAGTTTGTCTACGTCTAGATGTTCTTGCAAATAAAAGCCTACACACGAACTAAATCATCATAATGGATCAAATATAAGTATCATTAAACAAAGCAGCAATTCATCTCAGAAAATGTTTTATCATGCTAGAAGATTAACTATTGGTATATTTTCTCTATTATCCATACCTACGGGTATTATTGTAAGTAATACTTCTCCTCTAACTATACTGTGAATCTCAAATATTTCACGCTTACATGTATGTAAATAAAAAAAAAAATGACAAATTCCATCTATTTCAACAAACTGGCATTTTATATAATTGTGTAAAATAACTATATAGAAAAAGGAAAATATTTATTCTTTTCAATGTCCATAACTGCTGACACCTCGGCAGTTCTCCAGCAAACGGAGGTATTCAACAATAAAAAAAAAAAAGTTGCTTTATGCAATTGTTATGGATTATTTTATTTTGCTGTTTCATAAAAAGATAATATTGTTACTTGGGTGGGGTATATTAATTATATATAATATCTTATTCAATAAAAATATGAATAAATAAAATGTGTGGCAAGCACTGACAAAGTATACACAATCTACTTGAGTATTCCTGCTAATAATATTGCATTTATGGATATGAATTATTCATCTTGTGTCACAACAATAACCTATAAATCATGGTTTCGAAGGAGACTATCCTTTCAACTTTCATAATCCATACTTCATCATAATCCCAAGTGATATTTACATGCATAATCAACAAAGTATATCCATAGCTCATATACGAGAGTGCACTGCATAATGTAGGCTAATTCGTATCGCTTCAAAATGAATCTTTGACCGACTCGCTAGTGCGTGATCTTGGCAAATGCCCAAACCGACGCAATGGGGGTAAATAGTCCCACTTTTCCTCCCCTAAATTTAAAAACAATCACTCATAGCTGTCATCTCTATGCTTTCGACATTTTCAGTTTCGATTTTTCTTCAAAAATGCATCTCTTTTCCATGGGATTACCATTTAAAATTGGTAGCTAAGTCGTTAGGAGGGGGAAATTTTGGTAAAACGTCACATCGAGTGGGCCAACACTTCAAAGGATGCATTGTGAATTGAACATAGGGGAAATCTATTGCAGTGCATTTCAATTTGACCATGGGCTTGGGTGGTAGTTGAATGCCAGGAGTGCGGCGTGCTACCTTCCTCAAAACTCGCTCGGGTTTGGTTTTCATTTTAGAACGTCTGTTCTCTTCAAACACGTACAAAATTCTGTGACCCATTTGGCTCCACCTCATTGTTGGCAAGAACGAAATTTCGCATTTTGTGAGGCAATATTAGTGAGATATTTGAACAATAGAGTCATATTGACTTGGCAGATATCGGTTATATAAATAGTAAAAATTAATAAATGCTCATCATACTTAAAATACACGAAGATGTAGCAGGTATATTTGACATTGACATTCACACTTCACTATCAAACGAGATTCTAAAATATGGCGTCGTTTGATGGGAAAATCCATGAAATTAACACTAGTTTAATTACATCCTAATCTTTCTATAGTGAACTAGCGGAGATAATACAGAATATCATTCACAAATGATTAAAATTATTAACAACGAACCTGGAGCTTCAGCCATCTGAGCACAGCTGGCCGACCGGCCGTGGTGCTTCCGTGCACGGGCCAAGCACGGCCTATCGGCAGGCACTTCCCCGCTAATATCCCAAGCCAAACCGCTCCACCAAACCCTCTAGAAAGAGAGATCTCAAGAGACTCTTGGGCAAATCCTGGAAATATTTCCTGTTCAAAATCCCTCGAATGATTACTGGCTACGGATATCCGTCGATAATTTCAGAATTCTCGGTCCTTTTGGAGTAAAAAGTCGGAGTTGCAATAGTCCAAGCGTACATGCAAAAATGCAGTTTCGTTTGTGAAGTTCAAATACACGCACGAATGTACGTGACCGACCAGCTGATGAGCATACAGTATACACACATACACATGAACGATGTTTTGCCCCAAGTCGCTTGATACTGCTTGCTCGGGCCATGCACTCCACAACATCACACTGCAGCTGAACGCTCGGTCCTTACACTCGACTAACCCACGTGACTCGTAGCTTTTGCGTGTGTGAAATTGACATTCATACACTTGAAATTAACTAGTCTTTCTCAGTCAAGACCTTACAAAATGAACATTATTTGAATTTCGCAGTTTTGACATTCTTAATCACTTACGTCATAATGATCTGAAGTGTGAAAACGGCAATATCAAAATTACATATCTTTCATGATGAAGGATTCGGTTATTCCTCCTGAAAATGACATAGGCGAATGGTGATGATGTCATGATGAACATGATGGATAGCGTGATGATGATGATGGTGATTGTGATGATGATCAAATTGATGATGAAGAAGGCAGTGATGGTGAAACTAACGATGACATTTTGATGGCGATATAATAGTGGTAGTGGTGATGATGGTGATGAGGATGATGATGATGGTGATAATTATAGTGAGGTCTATGATGTTGGTGGTGGATGTGGTGATGAGGTGGTAATGATGATGATGATTTTGATGATGATGGTGGTGGTGATGATGTGCTCTGATTTCATTTTCAGTGAGCACTTATGACAACCGTTGACTTGACACACTACATGTGTCACTTTTAAGCTTCTTCAAAAGTCATACAACATAGTACGTGATGGTGATGACGATGATGATTACGATGATGATAATGACGATACTAATGCTGATGATGATGAAGATGATGGAGATGATGATCATGCTGATGTTGGTGATGCTGAAGAAGAAGAAGAAGAAGAAGAAGAAGAAGAAGAAGAAGATGATGAGGAGGAGGAGGAGGAGGATGGCGATGGTAGTGGTGATAGTAGTAGTGGTGATGGTTGTGGTGATGGTGATAACGATGAGATAACCGTCATGATGTAGCGAAGTAGGCCTGATGATGATGGCGGTGGTGACAGTGCGATGACGATGATGAAATTTATTATGATGTTGGTGGTGTTGGTGCTGTTGGTGGTGGTGATGATGACTATGATGATTACGATGACGATGATGATGATGGTGATGATGATGATGATGATGATGACGGTGGTAGTGGTGATAGTGGTAGTGATGGTGATGGTTGTGGTGATGGTGATGGTGATGGTGGTGGTAATAACGATGAGATAGCCATCATGATGTTGCGAAGTTGGTCGTAATGATGGTGGCGGTGGTGACAGTGCGATGACGATGATGAAATTTATTATGATGTTGGTGGCGTTGGTGATGGTGATGATGACGATGATGGTGATGATATTGATGATAATAACACTGATTATGATGTTGGTGGCAGTGGTGGTGGTGGGGATGATGATGATGATGATGATGATGATGATGATGATGACAATGACGTTATGAGGGTTATGATGATGATAGTGGTCGGATGGTGGTGATGACGATGATGATGATGACCTTCTGATTGTTCCAGTGACCGGCAATAATATCGGAGGCGCTTCGAGCGGTCTCGTGGACATAATTAGGCGCCATGCAAATCCAAAATATTACTATTAATAATTATTATTCCTTGGAAAAAATGAATGCATTGAGTGTGACTAAGGTACAATAACGTTACTGGAGCATATTTGTTTGGACGCTGTGGTAAGGATAGTGGTAATGATATGGCGATNGATGATCATCATAATAGTGATAATGATGGTGATAGTGATGGTGATGATGATGATGATTCTGGTGATGATGATGATGATGATGATAATGATGGTGATGATTGTAGTGAGGTCGATGGTGGTGGTGGTGGTGGTGGTGGTGAATTTGATGATGGTAATGCTGATGATGATGAAGATGATGAAGATGATGATCATGCTGATGGTGGTGATGCTGAAGAAGAAGAAGAAGAAGAAGAAGAAGAAGAAGAAGAAGATGATGATGATGATGATGATGATAATGGCGGTGGTAGTGGTGATGGTTGTGGTGATGGTGATGGTGATGGTGATGGTGATGATGATAACGATGAGATAACCATCATGATGTTGCGAAGTTGGTCGTGATGATGGTGGCGGTGTTGACAGTGCGATGACGATGATGAAATTTATTATGATGTTGGTGGTGTTGGTTGTGGTGATGATGACTATGATGATGATGATGATGATGATGGTAATGCTGCTGATGATGAAGATGATATGAAGATGATGATCATGATGATGGTGGTGATGCTGAAGAAGAAGAAGAAGAAGGAGAAAAAGAAAAAGAAGAAGAAGATGATGATGATGGTTATGATGATGATGATGATGATGATGATGATGATGATGATGATGATGGCGGTGGTAGTGGTGATAGTGGTAGTGGTGATGGTTGTGGTGATGATGATGGTGATGATGATAACGATGAGATAACCATCATGATGTTGCTCGTGAAGTTGGTCGTGATGATGGTGGCGGTGGTGACAGTGCGATGACGATGATGAAATGTATTATGATGTTGGTAGTGTTGGTGGTGGTGATGATGACGATGATGGTGATGATATTGATAATGATAACACTGATGATGATGTTGGTGGCAGTGGTGGTGGTGGTGGTGGTGATGATGATGATGATGATGATGATGATGATGATGATAATAATGACCTTATGAGGGTAATGCTGATGATAGTGGTCGGATGGTGGTGATGACGAAGATGATGATGACCTTATGATTGTGATGATGATTTAGATGATGAGGATGATGATGATGATGATGATGATGATGATGATGATGATGATGATGATGATGATGATGATGTTAATGATGACGATGGTGATAATGATGATGAGGATGAATATGATGATGATGATAACAATGATGACGACAATGATGGTGGTGATATCGTTTGATTGATGATTATAATGATGATGTTGATGATGATGATGATTGTGATGGTAATGATGATTCTATATTTATCGGCTTGAATTTGGCATCCAGTGACCGACAATAATATCGGAGGCGCTTCGAGCGGTCTCGTGGACATAATTAGGCGCCATGCAAAACCAAAATATTACTATTAATAATTATTATTCCTTGGAAAAAATGAATGCATTGAGTGTGACTAAGGTACAATAACGTTACTGGAGCATATTTGTTTGGACGCTGTGGTAAGGATAGTGGTAATGATATGGCGATGGTGGTGGTGATGATCGTATGATGATGATGTTGTTGTTGTTGTTGGTTTGTTGTAGTTGTTGCTGTGGTGGTGGTGGTGGTGGTGGTGGTGGTGGTGGTGGTAGTGGTGGTTATGGTAATAATGATGATGATCTTTGATGTAGTGTGTAAGTGGTGATGATGATACTGATTATGATACTGATGATGATGATGATACTGATGATGATGGTGGTGGTGGTGATGATGATGATAATGATAGTGGTAGGGGTGATAATCATAATAGTTATGGTGATGATAGATGGTGATGATGATAGTGATGGTGATAGTGATGATGATCATCATAATAAAAACTACATGTTTTAAGCTTCTTCAAAAGTAATACAACATAGAACGTGATGATGATGATGGTGATGATGATGACTGATGCATCACAGTTGTCAACAACAGTTCTCAATGACCGATGAACAAAATATCCCTAGACTCCTGAGCTTGCACTTTTAAAACAAATGACTGGATCAGTATAGTCAGTGACTGTAATAAGAAAACTGGTCATGTTTATCTTCTTTACCTATTTCTAGTCAGAAATGACGAACATTCAGTCAGAAGGGCAACCTTAAAGCCCGTGTATAGTTTTGGTAAAGATTAAAGAAATGTGAATTTTGGGGGACATATACCATGACATATAGTTTGTATACACATTTCAAGATCATAGCATAATTTTCTACGAGCGAATTCTTTTGAAAATTTGAATTTGACCGTTAAATCGTATTTAG
>BQKZ01000266.1:143395-153642 GCA_036244855.1 Temnopleurus reevesii
GGTGCCTCGACTCATTTGGGGTATAATATGATGTCTTGAAAAGCAAAAATAAACAAAAACAATACAAAGCCATACGGAACAAACCCAACAATGATATGAAAACGTCTCTTCATGGAAATTAAACCAATGTGGGGCCTCGGCACTTTTGGCCGTCAGATACAATCAAGAAAGACATGTCAAACTCTTACCCTCCAAATATTGGGTCTCCTTATCTTAGACTATGCGGTCACATACCAATCTTTTCTGAACGCCAATGGCAATGAAGTTTAATAGCAACCAATCACAAACCAGTTTGAGCACAGCATTGACAATACTCATTCATCAAAAAACACCAAAAAGAGAGGTGAAGAAAAGAAAAGGAAAGAAAGAAAAGTCGTAAAGCTTTCTGCCCATCACCTTTTGTGTGTCGTCGTGTGTATACAATTAAGATTTAGATCCTGAGGCCAATCATTTTGAACTTTATAAGGCAATGATCTATTCTGAAGAATGAACGCATTCCTGTTAATTCTTCAACTCAATCAACTAAGTACATTGTCAATGGAGGGATTAGCGGAGGCATTTCGTAGTCACAAAACTCAGGATCCGATTGGTAGTGAACTTTGAACTTGAATCCGTGGGTTGTGTGGCTATTTACGTGCGTGAGTGTGGCGCTTTTGTTTACATGATCAAAAGTAGGTTACTTTTGGACATCACGTGACACTGAGAACGAACTGGGAGGCATCATATAAGTTTTGTTCCTATAAGTTTTGCGGGGGTGTAAATTTCGTTGAAGTGCATGGGACCTTTTGGACTGCTGAATGCTTTCTGCGATGAAAAAATATAAAATCTCGTTTAATTCGGTCCGCTGACAAGCACCAGGAGCAGAAGAGACAGAGGAAATTGTACGAAGTAATCAACTGATCAACTTCATTCAATCCTCCATATTAGCTTCATGGTCACAAAAAGGGTGCATACCCTTCTCATACATGAAAGGAAATGTCTTGTGTTCCACTTGGTGGAAGTATAGTTTATTTGTCCAAATCCTTTGCCCATTCTCATCACTGAGGGCGTCATTCCCTCCAATTCAGAGATAATATTCACTTTGCTCCAATTGGTTGATGGCGATGGTGATGGTGATGGTGATGATGATGATGATGATGATGATGATGATGATGATGATGATGATGATGATGATGATGATGACGAAGTTGATGGTGATGATGATAATGATGATGATAATGATATTAACAATGATAATTACATTAGTAATAATAACAATAATTATTTTTAAAAAATATGAAATGATGATGATGATGATGATGATGATGATGATGATAATATAATGTAATGTAACTGTAATGTTTATATAATGTAACTTTTTAATGTAACTTTTTAATCTTTCAAGTCAATATGACAATTGTCTTTGTGACTAGGTGCCAGACTCGACTAGCATCCATGCTATTTTCTGGTTTCCTTTATCCTGTTAACTTTATGCTCTAAGTACTATATCTTTGTTGTACAAAACCATGTTATGTTATTGTTTTATTGGATAATAAATAAATTCAATTCAATTCAATTCAATTCAATAATGATCAGCATTATTATTATTCATCACCATAATCATCATCACCACCACCACAACCACAATCATCTACATGATCGTAATAGACCGGCAGCCAGCAAGGGTTACCCTATTGGTGGAAAGGTTACCAATTTTAATGTTCATGGATGCGAAGGGCCCCTCCCATGGGCACATCCACCAGATAGGACATGCCAGACGGCCCATTCGTAATATTGGAGAGAACGATCTTTGCATCCATGAACATTAAAATTGGTAACCTTTCCAGCTAGGCTAACTCTTGCTGGCTGCCAGTCTATTATCATCACCTTCATGAATGGTTTGGGAATCCACTTGTATACGTTTGATTCTAGTTAATGAAGAAATTGTTCATGCTTTCTGTGTCATTTTATTGTGTTATCAGGACATGGATGTAAAACAGCGGATTGCTGATCTTTTGTACATGTATAAATACATTCGAATAAATAAAGAAATTAATTAATGAAAAGAAGAGTGGGTCTAGCCGTCGGTTAGCATTATTATGGGCAAAATTAAACCCCATGAAGAATGGACGAAACAAACAGAAATAATGACCCCTGCTTCATCTTACAGGGGAACCAACCCCTAAAATGATCGTGCTCCCATTGAATAAAAAAAAATCATACGAACAAACTGTGAAAATTTGAGCAAAATCGGACAACCGGTTCAAAATGAGGAGTTGTCCGATATAACGTCACATATTCAGTCGAATTTGCCGATCGCACGGATCCCCATGAGCGGTAGGGATCGTCATATCTCTGTCACTTTGAAAATTCATAACTTTTGAACGGGTTGTCCGATTTTGCTCAAATTTTCACAGTTTGTTCGTCTGATTTTTCTTCATATCATGAGAGCACGATAATTCCAGGGGTGGGTTTCCCTTTAAGCTGGCGAAGGCATAAAAAGGAATCTCTTGAAACATCACACTTTGCCAATGCATGGTGTCATTCAGACGCAATTTTATCGTGTTATTTCTGTTTTAAATCAAGGACCCTTTTTTTTCAGATGGACGATTAATGCCATTGTTCCTTGGATGCATAATAGTCCCAGGCGCCTGATTATGCAAGCATTTTGATGAGAACATCCAGATGATTAACAATTAAAGCATTTATGTGCATTTTTTCATTGACAAAGGAACATTTTGCCCTGTCTTGGTTTTTGTTTTCTGATGTCCTGTTTTAGACTAGAACTTTCAATGAACATCCTTCAGATTTAGAGCAGCAAAATTGCGAAGCAGACGATTTTATGATATAAAATATGCTTTTATCTTATCTGGAAAATCCCGCACACACATGATGACCTCAATAACGTCAAGAGACTTATGACCAATACATGCCATGTATCTTGCATCTTTGGAAAAGTATGAGGAATTCTGCAAAAATTGGATCATAAGTGATAGTTATTCAATGACTATTCAGTCTTATTATTAATATATATCTACCCTTTCCAAAATAAAACACATGGAACTAAAGTAGTCCGTCGTAAATAAGAACTGCACATCGGTTTTTCAGGATTTAATTGATTTATTGCCTTCTGCGCACACGATTTGTTCAATTTGAATATGTGAAAACAGACTTCTTGTTTCTCCCTATACATCCTGATCGGCGGTGACCATCATGACATCAAAGTAGAAAAATATTAAAAGAATGTTATTCAGATGACAATGGAAGTCGCACGCTAGCGATCCCATTACGTAACAGATAACTGTCCATTGTCGAAAGTTCTTGTTTAAATGAAGGGCGTGCAATAATACGCAGTTCTTATATAGCACTAATTACCTCTCATCTGAGAAAAGTTTCCAAACGCTTTACAATTAATGAAGCATTATTACCCTTTATTTAGCAATATCAACTTACAATTAATGAACCATTATTATCCTTTATTTAGCAATAGCAACTTACAATTAATGAACCATTATTATCCTTTATTTAGCAATAGTAGCTTACAATTAATGAAGCATTATTACCATTTATTTAGCAATAGCAGCTTACAATTAATGAAGCATTATTACCCTTTATTTAGCAATAGCAGCTTACAATTAATGAAGCATTATTACCCTTTATTCAGCAATAGCAACTTGCAATTAATGAACCATTATTATCCTTTATTTAGCAATAGTAGCTTACAATTAATGAAGCATTATTACCATTTATTTAGCAATAGCAGCTTACAATTAATGAAGCATTATTACCCTTTATTTAGCAATAGCAGCTTACAATTAATGAAGCATTATTACCCTTTATTCAGCAATAGCAACTTGTGAGGCTCTTATGCATTTCAAGGAATAAATTCCTACCAGGTGCCCATTCACCCCACCTTGGTTGAGTGCAAGAACAATTTTGATAAATTTCTTGCTGAAAGAAATTAGCACCATGGATGGGAATCGAACCCCAGATCTCTGCATGAAATGCAACAGTCAGAACCACTACACCATGACGCTTCCATGTATATATACATTGTAAATAATTTACCTAATACCACGGATACTTGTTATAATATCCATGCTAATACTTTTTATTGGTCTATACTAACAGACTACGTTCGGAACCATCTTGACAATCGATATCCCGTTTTCCAAGAATTCCATAGTAAAGCGACCAAGGTGATAAGGGAGCATTATGTCCTTGTGCTTGCACTCGGGCAATACCACATGGGGAAAATCCGAAAATATGAATTTAAAGCGCCTCTAATTTTATATATTCAAGATCTTTATTCAGGATTAAAAAAAGCACACGATCAGCACAGCTGTTTTTCATCATGGTCCTGACATTAAAATATAAATATAACAGACAAACGTACAAGTAATAGAAAAACATAAATATACAAAGGAAAATTAAAGAAATTTGTCACAAGACAAAAACTAGTAAATATACGAAAAGCAAATAATAGATATTTAAAATGAATTGCAACAGATTTGATAAAACGACAAGAGAAACATAATTAGATTAGAAGTTTTAACAAAAATAAAATCAAGTTAAAAAGAATTTGAAAAAATAAATATCAGAGTAAAATGAGGTAAGAAATTAAATATGTTTTAAAAAATAATGGATAGATAAATAAAAGAAAACTCAGCTTCGGTTAAAGGATAGATAATGCAATAGAAAGACCGTCAATATCTTAAGAATCGATTAAAAATAACCATCTAGAACAAGGTGTAGAGATCTAAAAATATTTAGCCTTGTATAATCTTTTGAACGAGGAAAGCGTGAATGCATGCATTTTGTACGTTTGGTGGTAGAGAATTCCATGTTTTGGGGCCAGAATATCTAAAAGATTGTTTAAAAATTTCTAAATTTGGTTTTGGTATAACTACGTTGAGAGAATCTGAGTTACGGGGAATCTGAGTTTCCTCAGAGACAGTATATTGGGGATAATTTTGCTAGGAATCTGTGAAGTATATATATAACAAAGTTTGAAAATCTATCTTCAAATTTATGAGAGATAATAATTAGATAATTTATATATTAAGGCGGTCACTCTACAGTGCTGTGATGTTAAGGTCTGTGGATATTGTTATCAAAAGAATGGATAATGTTATCAAAAGAAGGTCCAAGATATTATTGAAAAGCTTCAAGAATTAAATGAGACATTTTAATAACCCCAAAGGGCAAATTCTTCACACGTTGGAGCCTTCCTCGTCGACAATATAAAGTTGTTGTTTTTCTTTCCCATCATGCTAGCTCTGACCAGGGAATTGTCATGAAAGGAGAGGACATTCTCTGGTCTCTTTGTCCCCATGTAGCGAGCCGACAAAGAGCCAGGTGCTTGTAGGCACTTGCTATCCAGGTGTTAAAGACAAAAGAGCTTATGCGTTGCTTGGACGAGGAAATTAGATGCGTAAAGTAATCATACAATGCATCAGTTCGCCGTGTCATTAAATACATTTCATCTCGTTTGTCTATTACGCCATAACGGGAACCAGCGAATGGATCCTCATGAAAATTTGTGATTATTAAAGTGCAAAATTACCAGAAACACGCAAAAACACGCTCTCGTGAATAACACTATGTCGTAGAATGGAAGTCACATATTCAATTTTATGAAAGTAAAATATGCGCAAATTGTCGGAACAGCCTTAAATATTGTATTTTTGTGAGGGTGTAATTTTCCTTTTTCTGTCAAAAGCATTAAAATCTTAAGTTGAATGAAGTTCTAAGTTGGTAAAAACTGTTAATCTGTAGTTTTTCGATAATTCCACCCCTTTCAGTTTCTATTTTAGGGCGAAAATAACCCTCTAATTTGGGAAAATTAAAATGATCTAGAGCCATCTAACTGACAACAGACAAGTTGCTGGTGCTAAGGCGGCACGGCACATGGAACTTCAAAGCTTTAGTGAACAATAATGGAATGCGATGAATCCCATTGATGTGCTATACAGATTGCTTGTACATTTACATAACATTGGAAGAGATTCCACTCCTTTCTTGTCACCTCCCTGGTTTGACCGATCTCTGAGAGTCTGTCACTGATAAATAACAGACAAAAATGTAGCTCAAAATGGCATGTAATTCCGTTACCGCCCATGTGGAATTGCTCATGCACTTGGACTATCCACACAAGTGTTCGATTTATCCTAAACATCCTCCTGCTAATAGCTCATATATTTCTAAAAACTCATATATTTCTAAAAACTCATATACACTATATTTCTAAAAACTCATATACACTATATTTCTAAAAACTGATATAGGCCTATCTCTAAAAACTCATATATTTCTAAAAACTCATCTATTTCTAAAAACTCATATATTTCTAAAAAAAACCTCATATATTTCTAAAAAACTGATATATCTCTAAAAACTCATACATTTCTAAAAACTGATATATCTCTAAAAACTGATATATTAAAAAAAATCATATATTTCTAAAAAAAAAACTCTCATATATTTCTAAAAAACTGATATATCTCTAAAAACTCACACATTTCTAAAAAACTGATATATCTCTAAAAACTGATATATAAAAAAAACTCATATATTTCTAAAACCTCATATGTTTCTAAAAACTCATATATTTCTAAAAACTCATATACATTCTGTATTTCTAAAAAAAACTCATATATTTCTAAAAAAAAATAATACATCTCTAAAAACTCACACATTTCTAAAAACTGACATCTCTAAAAACTTATATATTTCTAAAACCTCATATATTTCTAATACCTCGTATGTTTCTAAAAACTCATATATTTCTTTTAAAAAACTCATATATTTAAAAAAAAAAACCTGATATATCTCTAAAAACTGATATATCAAAAAAAAACTCATATATTTCTAAAAACTCATATATTTCTAAAAAAATAATATTTTTTCTAAAAACTCACACATTTCTAAAAACTGACATCTCTAAAAACTTATATATTTCTAAAATCTCATATATTTCTAAAAACTGATATATTTCTCCAAACTAATATATTTGTTATGCAGGTGTATAATTATGATAACAAAGGATTTCTGTAAAACTTGACTAGAAAGTGATTATTGATTTCAATGCCTGCTTGTTTTATTATGCACAGGGACGGATCCAATAATTTTAATGGGTTTCAAAAGCTTTCCCAGCAAGGGAAAAATAAAACATATATCAAAACAAGTAAACGGCAACAATAACAAATGCAATTATTCTATCATATTAATGATAATGGACGGCTTTTATAGAGCGCTTATCAACTCTTTATAAAAAATTCCCTAAGCGCTCTACAATTGCAATATTATTACCTTGGCTTTAGCAGTGCAGCTATCACTATCAGGCGCATAACCTTTTTGCAAGGAATAAATTCCTACCAGGTACCCTTTCATCTCACCTGGGTTGAATGCAGCACAGTGTGGATAAATTTCTTGCCGAAGGAAATTGATGCCATGGGTGGGACTCGAACCTACGACCCTCTGGTTGAAAGGCGAGAGTCAGAACCACTACACCACGCGGCCTCCACAATCTTGATATTGCTCCAGACTAAGTAGATAATTAATTTTAGATAGTTGAAACATTAGTGTTTTCTAATTTGCTCAGAGGCAGATTTATCAATCGATGTATATTTCCTGCATTTTCGATTCCCAAAAAGTTTTCTTGACAACCCAAAGTGTTGCCCGAGTCTTCCCGATACAGCACTAAATGATGCATGTAAATCAACTGCGTTTGTTGGCGAGAAACGTATATATGCATGTATTTTGGATCTTTTATAGTAAACCTGTCTGTTGTCAGTCACAGTATTCTCATTTTGTTATTTCTATACATGTATGCATTTGTTGGCCTGTTCTGTATTTNAACTCATATACACTATATTTCTAAAAACTGATATATCTCTAAAAACTCATATAGGCCTATCTCTAAAAACTCATATATTTCTAAAAACTCATATATTTCTAAAAACTCATATGTTTCTAAAAACTCATATATTAAAAAAAACTCATATATTTCTAAAACCTCATATATTTCTAAAAACTGGCATATATTTCTAAAAAAAAAAACTCATATATTTCTATAAAAAAACTGATATATCTCTAAAAACTCACACATTTCTAAAAACTGATATATCTCTAAAAACTGATATATCTCTAAAAACTGATATTTTGAGAAATATATGAGTTTTTAGAAATATATCAGTTTTTAGAGATATCAGTTTTTAGAAATATATGAGGTTTTTTTAAAGAAATATACGAGTTTTTAGAAATATATGCGTTTTTAGAAACATATGAGGTGTTAGAAATATATGAGGTTTTAGAAATATATGGTTTTTTTTAAATAATATATTTGTTATGCAGGTGTATAACTATGACAACAGAGGATTTCTGTAAGACTTGACTGGAAAGTGATAATTGATTTCAATGCCTGCTTGTTTATGCACAGGGACGGATCAAAGAATTGTAATGGGTTCCAAAAGCTTTCCCAGCAAGGAAAAAATTAAAACATATATCAAAACAAGTAAACGACAACAATAACAAATGCAAGTATTCTATCATATTAATGATAATGGACGACTTTTATAGAGCGCTTATCAACTCTTTATAAAGAATTCCCTAAGCGCTCTACAATTGCAATATTATTACCCTGGCTTTAGCAGGGCAGCTATCACTATCAGGCGCATAACCTGTTTTCAAGGAATAAATTCCAACCAGGTACCCTTTCATCTCACCTGGGTTGAATGCAGCACAGTGTGGATGAATTTCTTGCCGAAGGAAATTGACGCCATGGGTGGGACTCGAACCTACGACCCTCTGGTTGAAAGGCGAGAGTCAGAACCACTTCACCACGGCGCCTCCACAATCTTCATATTGCTCCAGACTAAGTAGGTAATGAATTTTAGATAGTTGAAACATTAGTGTTTTCTAATTTGCTCAGAGGCAGATTTATCAATCGATGTATATTTCCTGCATTCTCGATTCCTAAAAAGTTTTCTTGACAACCCAAAATACTGCCCGAGTCTTCCCGATACAGCACTAAATGTAGTTCAGATTCTGAACGGTTTCATATTTGCTCTGCCCCAGTGGTATACGACCGGTAGATGACGTGATCTATCTTTGTACATAACGCCAGAATTTCGTCGCCCGTGAATTCTCGGGGTCGCGCCCTCTTTCGGGCTGGCAGCAATTGAAAGCAAAGAGATAGATCGGGAGGATATATAGCGCTTTAAAAAAATCGTTTAGAATCTGAACTACACTAAATGATGCATGTAAATCAACTGCGTTTGTTGGCGAGAAACGTATATATGCGTGTACGTATTTTGAATCGTTTATAGTAAACCTGTCTGTTGTCAGTCACGGTATTCTTATTTTGTTATTTCTATACATGTATGCATTTGCTAGCCTGTTCTGTATTTTCTACCTTCCCTAAAATGCGCTTTGAATCTCACGAAAAGGCGCTTTATAAATGCAAATTATTATTATTATTATTATTTGTGTGACTGGCAACAAACAGATTAATTTACATGCATTACTTGTTGCTTTATCGGGCAAGACTCGGCAAGCTCCCCTATTGCCTATGTACTGTGAAATAATTATAAGATTGTTGAAATATATTATGAAACTGACGAATGAAATGATACAACAAATCTGATGTCAGGAGAGAAATTCGTGTATACAAGGACGTCTGAACAAAGATAAATGGCTCATCCATTTTCTTCAAAATTTGTGATGCCGCCACGGTGAAGCCATTAAAAGATTTATATTCGATTAAAAACATTTTGAGTATGTTATTCTGGAATAACATATGATGGAATTAAATTGGAGTCTACATCCGTCTCCATTTTCTCAACGAAAACCTAAATCTGATAATGTCGTTTTCAATTATTCACACCTATCTATTAATCGAGCGTTTTTTCGATCTCAGTTTAGAATTTCAAGCATTGCTTTAATCCTTCCATAATCATACCAACGTTATCATCGTTTACATTAAAAAAAAAAAAAAAAAGACGCACGATGATATCCATTTTCAAGCTTATATGTTTTTTAATCTTAACTCAGATATTAAGTACAAAAAATTTGTCGTTTATAAACGGACCTGATTGTTTTACATCTAATGTCAGGCGCGTACATGCAGAATTGTCCTAGAACGAGGCGAAAGGAAGTTTGAAAATTTCTGACAAGCAAAATAATTTCTACTTCTACTTCTACGTCGATACTCATTGAACGCCTGTTCAGCATCTTAATGAGGAGCACTTTTATAGGGTGGTGCTTTA
>BQKZ01000267.1:21835-81745 GCA_036244855.1 Temnopleurus reevesii
AGCTTCCTGATCAAAAGTGGATATCCGTTTTCCTCTTTTTGATTTCATCCTGTGAGACCGGTGGTGTGACTAAACAAATAAACTTATGACTTGAACATGAGCCAAAATAAATAATTAAAAAGTATTCCATTTTCTATGTATAAAGCATTTTGCTCTGGATACATGGTTCAATTATGAATTATTTCAATGCCTAAATCTGACAAAGAACTTACTTATACTGTTTTGGGAGCATGTGCCAAAAGTACAGTACATACAACTCATATTTTTAGAATTGACAAACACATGTTGTAATATCAACAAATTTTCATGATCTATAGCCAACATTATCTTTTTTAATTGATGCAATTTCTTTAATCCTGAATACACTGATTTGCCTAGATGTTAGCCATGATAGAGGTGCAATGAAAATAAAACTTCAAAAGTATGGGAATACCAAATGCTTAGATTTCTTGATGTAAATTGGCTTTGATGAAAAAGGAGTCTGCTGGTTATGTTATTTTGTAATTATCAGTGTTGCATAATTTATGCTAAAATTATCAGCTTTTGTGATACCTTGTATCCATTGCATTATTTATCCGGTGATTCATTACTGTGATTCAGAACTACATGTATTTCTGTCTCACAGTGATAAGAAATATATACATATTTCATTATTATGCCTAGGTTTGGATGTCAAACCAGGGAGTTGGGCTTTTCCCTGGTCAAACTAAGCTGTCTGAAGGAAGCCTTATTACACTAAAATTAAGAAATGGTTCCCTACTACAGTAAGATACTGTGAGTTTCTGAGCTTTTGGTTAAAGGTCTTTTCTATTGGTATTGCTTGATTATCTTTATTTACTGATATGTGCAAACCTCCTTTATTTTTCAGACAGTCATTAATTCTAGATAATAATCTCTAGTAATATTTGAACTTCTGCAGATAAGTGATAATCCATGGACCCAAATTGGATGAGTTGAGTAAACTAGTGGAATGGAAGGTTATTAGGTTTATAGGTTTATTCATGAATGTTGGCACTAGTATATTAAAGATGTAAGTCTACAAATTCTACCTGATACAAACATAAGCAAGGACTAAGAAAAATTTGAGCAGTGTACATGTATCAGCTCTCTTAGATTAAAGATTTATAGGCTTGTAAATTCTTTACTTCGTTGTCCCTCCTCTGAAAGTATGAAATTTTCATATAAATATGTGTTGGGCAAAAGTAACAATTAGCATTTTTTTGCATGTAGACTTCTTGGTTAGGTTACTTGTAGTTAATCAATGGGAATATATTTTACTTAGCCTACAATTAAAAAAGAATTCAATGCCTATGCTAGAAACCAGAAAGCTGATAACTAGTTTTGTAGCATCACCCAAATCATCGCTTTTTCATGTTAAGACATTGTTCAAATTCTCTAAATAAAAATATATGTTTATATAAAATCAAATGTAAATAATGTTTGGATGTTTTGGGGAGATGCATATTTTAAGGTTTGCACAATTCCTTTGGTTTTTTCAGCAAATTTTTGAAGATAATTGTTGAAAGGCACTGTAAGCACCTATATATGTGACTGTAAGAAGCAAGGCAAGAGAGATAATAGTTTGTACAAACATGGGTCATGTACACAAACCCCTAGGGGACAATTGGAGGAGAGTTTACTCCAGTCATTAGGGGCTAAAATTCAACCAATGTGTTTTTAAAGGTAATCTTGATCCTTATAATTGACATCTGGAATTTTACAGATGAAAATAAAATCGTGATGGATGTATTCTCTCGAATAAATTTGAGTTATGATAATGTCATAAATGATCTCCCTGTATGGTTTCTGAATACTGTACTGGCCAGCTTTAGAAATGTATGTTTGCAAGGGTTCGTTTTATAGGATCTTTTTGGGTGAAGTCTTGATAAATGTATGAGGTAATTTGTTAGAGATGGTTTCTTTTACATGAGGATACATGTGATGATAAATGAAAAGCTTCCACATGCCTGCAGTGAAATTGACTGCATGGGGGCTGATGGTAAACAGCTGTCAAGTTCATAGTCTTCAAGTTCGTACAAACATTTTGTTGGTCGACGCTCGGAACAACTTTCTAACATTGATAGTGACAGTACTTATGACACTAATGAATGGGCAGAGAAAATTATTGCCCAACGGGTACATCCTCGGGTTATACAGACATGTTCAGATGCAGGCATTTTTTCTCAGCCAAGGGATTTAAAAAAAAAAATTACCCCCTTTTCTATCACCTCTATCTGTTTTTGGTAGTTTTAACAAAATTATCTGTTTTTCTTTTTAGGTTTTGCTTATTCAGCAATGCAAAACTTGATCATTACAGCAATTTTCATATTGGTTTGATTCTTGGGTAGTTATTAGAAAACTCATGTTGTCACACTTTCATCTCTAATATTGATGAGTTGATATTTTCATGTAAGAAACACCCATGCCTTGTCATTTTGCATGTCCTCTTGATTCAATTCATTGAAATTTATTATGTGTGCAACAGATACTTCATCTGTGTTTTTTTTTTTAACTTCTAGGAAAAGTTGTCCATTTTATTTTTGGTGTGACAAATATTTTTTTGAACATCAAGAAAAAAACCCACCTATTTATAGGGAGATCCTATCAAATCAACGTTGATTTTTTTTTTCACTTGGAGTTGTAGAAGGAATCAACACTGTTGGTGACACATGTAAATGTGATTGTGTTGGCCTTCTCTCTTGTGCCATCCAGTTAAAAATCAAGAAACAAAAAGTTGATTATTTTCACGTTGTACTTCATTGGTTAAATCTATGCCTACAAAGGATAAGACTTAAAATTCTTCTGTGATTTATCATTCTCACTACATGGGTCTGATGATATAGACTAAGCAAGAGTTTGCTCTATTTGCTCCCCTCTTCTGTCACTGTCAGGGACGGTCTCAACAAACCTGTCTTTGCATCTCAAACTTTACCAAGTCAAGCGTTTTATGAGGGGGTGTTTGGATTTAGCTCAATATTATTTTCTGCTTCCTTGTCTGTTTATGCCTTCTGCTACTTGTCAATTGCCAAGTTACAAATTGTCCCATTGATGTGAAAAATGGCATTACCTGACATGGGTGAAACAGGCTCTGTTTTCCATTTTCAATGCCAGTTTTATACAAAATCAAAAGCAGAGCTCTCATGTTCTTCTGCAAGTTGCATGCATCTTTCAGCATAAATCATATGATGAAATATTGATACAAGTTTTAGTTACAGAGTGTCTTGTATGAAATGTAATGAACACTAAAAAAAACACCTTTAGGCCCATTTTAACAGACCATTTTAGGAGGGTGTCAATTTTTTATGATGGCACGAAGGAGATTTTAAGACGGCGCATGTATCAACATACATTCCAAATCATAGATCCAGTTTTTGCATGACTAATGCGTTTGTAAGAGAGACGAATGCTACAAATCCATGTTTTTTTTTTCCTTTTTGCTCGATTTGTTTTAATTGTTTTGTATTTTAATTTTTTTGGTAATAGGTATATAAAGCATCATCTTCTATACTCCATGTTGGTTTACCATAAGCTGGCCTGAAAAAAAAGATATACCAGAGACAGTATAGAAGTGTATGATTTGGAAAAGGGAAGAATGAAAATAATCATATCTTTTTTGCTTCATGACAATACATCACAGTTCATTCTGGTTGCAAAATAAAAAAAAGAATATTATGCAGTAGTTTTGTTGTATTTGAAGAGTTGAAAAGGCCCAAAATGTTTTGTTTTAATTTTCACTCACCAATCCATTTCTAAATCAACATTTTTGTACAATGTACATGTAAATGCCCTTATTCTAATGTGGTCTTACAAAGATGGAGCCAGTAATATGCTCAAGTATGTAAACTCCATCCATGAAATTGACTCTCATTAAAGTTGCCATTTCAAATATTACAAGCTAGCCCAGAAGAAGAAGTTAGCACAAATAAAATCGGAATGAAATTCCACATCAATGTTGGATACTTAAGGCACTTGGTTCCAATCACAACGCTACATCAAGTTAATGAAAACAAAGCCTTTTATTGATGGTGATCGTTTTCCATTCCATATTTCAATTTGTCCAATTGATGAACGTTGGATGTCAAAAGCACTTATGCAGTTACTGAGCATTCTGCACTGCTGAATGTTTTCTCTGTACAAGAAGCATAATTCAAAGCAACATGTAATCTTTATCTTTAGGGAACTGGAAATATATGGAGTGAAAAGAAATATAATTCGCAATACATTTTTGCAATCAAATTTGTCACCAAAATTTCAGTCTATTGGTTAGTAAACACCATTTTGCAAAAAGGTTGTGCATGGCAGACATAATTTTGCATTTAAAGTTCATTACAATGAAAATTCACTGTTTTGACACATTTAAATTACTTATTTAATTTCATTGATTTTGATAAATATTAATTCATGTTTGTAATGACACAATGAAGTTGACTTTCCACTTAATGTTGGTCAGAGGTATTGAATTGAGTGATTGAAAATCAAATTGCAACACATTCTCTACGCACAAATATTCTTTTTGCTTAATCACTTAAAAATGTGTATCACATTTCCTAATTTGTAGGATAAATCATTATTATCGTGAAACCAATTTGCGTCAAACGTGAAAATAAATCTTCACAGTCAATACCCTCAAGCATTTTACTGCATTAGATTTGAGAAGTTGCTTTGAAATGGAGAATATTTGCGATATACTGAGTACCTTTTTAACATCTTTATGCTTGTTTTTTATGAGAAGCTCATTGATTATTCAAGCTTTTCCCAGTTCTCTGCCGGGTTCAGATACTGGTCAGCAGGTGACAAAATCATTCCTCCAATGAAGCATCACGTTGATACGTGTATTAAAGACTTGGTCTGTCCCAGTAAAAGGTTGTATTGAAATTAAAAATTTTGAAGTAAATCCAACGATAAAGAAAGGAAGTGATGAATATTTGAATGATATGAGCTAAAATTTATTTCAACAGTGATTTTACAAAGTATGCAATGGAGCTTACTGTAGGAAGTCACAAATGGGCTACATTCTTCACCCAGTTTGCAAACATTAAGCTTTCTGATCATCAAACAATCTTTCGTATGAAAAATGCACAAACTTTGGATCTATTAGTAAAACAATCAGCGGGTCCATTTCATCCATCCCCTTGGCATGGTTGAAGGATAACCCACACTTAAAAAACGTTGAACAAACTGAAAATTCAAGCAAAAATCGGACAATCCGTTCAAAAGACATGAATTTTCAATGTTTCTGCTAATGGGGATCCTTGAGTTGGCAACTTTAGCAGAATCTGTGACATACTACCGGACAGCTCCCTATTCATTCTGTATAGAATTTATAAAAAAAGTTTGATTTTAAAATTTAGAATAAGGATTTAATATGATGGATGCAGAATTGATGAAGGCATGCTCTGTGTATTGAAGCAAAAAAAAACCAAAAAAACAAATAACACTTTATTATATTTAAAAAGAAAGGAATAAAATGTGAAATTTTGTATGGAATCAATGATGTCACAATTTCCATCAAATATGCCAACCCCACAAATCATCATCAGCAGCAAGGATCCTGATATCAAGACTATAAAAATGCATAACTTTTTAATGTTATCAGTTTTGTTCAATTTTTCACAGATCATCTGGTTTTTCTCCATTTACTGACATCGTAATAATTCCAGGGGTTGTTTTATGTGTACAGATGAATTTAGTGTGAACATGCCAATCCGGAGCAAGGTTGCCTGATTTTTCTATATCTGACAGTACGCTTGAAATGATTAAAACAGAATATTAATGTTATAGTGTGAACATGCCAATATGGAGCAAGGTTGACTGGATCTTCCATCCCCACAGTACGCTTGGCATGGTTGGACCGGGTTTTATTGACTGCCCTGACAGTGACCATAGAGTCCCTTGCCCGACTATTTTGTATTCTTCTGCCCTCCTTAACGCCCCACTTCTAATTGATGCATTTGCGTCATCATCAGTGCATATAATGAATAGAATGCACTCTTTCACTGTTAGTCCACATGAATCTAACCAGAAGACGGTTCAACTGACCTGTTATTCTTTGTGTCTTAAATTTTTGTCTTCTTGAATTTTTGTTGTTATTTTTACATTCAATACATTTTTAGGCTTGACTTAGCTTTAAAAGAATTGTGTCCTCTTCTGATTCTGGGTATGAATGTTTAACCTGTACCTAAGCTTAACATCTAGAAGTTGCGAAGAAATGTTCTCCTTCAACATTTATGAATATTTACACATTGGCATCCCATTATAGATTTTAACAAAATACATGTAATCCATCATTTTTCAGTAACACAATTTACTAATTCATGATGAAACTTGTAATGAAGCAAAGCATTTGATAATCTTCTTTAACTTCAATAATGTCTTTTTTTTAATGATTCTTTTGAAAAATTGCATTTCTTCGATGCTTGAGGGAAGTTAAAGATTCATACGTGAGAAAAAAAAATCTTGAAACTGAATATTATGAATTATGAAGTTTGACATTTTTCTTTGAGTGCTTCAATTTTTCTCCCCCATTCAGTATGTACATTCACGTATGAGTTTTAAATTAATTTTGAAGGAGCGAGTACTTATGGATTGTACGTGCATGTAGACATACATGTACAACTATAGTGGGGTGAGTGGTGGTAAAAGGGAAAAGCCTGGAAGACATGAGTTAAGGAGCATGATTATCTTGTTTCAGTTTATATGCAATTGATTGTTAACAGTGTGTTCTGCAAGCAATATTTGAACAAAGTTTTGAATCTAAAAGGTGCACCTGCATGAGTGTCAATATTTTTAAGATCTATTCAAATACAAATTTTTCTTTCAAGATTGATTTAAAGCATTGTATAGGGTTTGTTCAAACAAGGCCACTTCCGATATAAGGCATTTTGTTAGAACGGAAACATTTAGAAAGGTAAATAAATTACCCTTATCTTTTGCTATGACATGCAAACTGACGTCTTACATGTATGTTTGATCAACAATCTTTGATGATATGTGTGTATTCAACGCATATTGATAATCACAACCATATTTATAGACATTGATAAGAGTACTAAAATCTCACTGCATCCAGACATGACATTGAACTATGGAAGTTGAGTAGTTTTCCTGCTGGAATATTCTCATATTTTGTGACGCAATAAGGATGATTTTACGTGCCCCACCCCAGTTATATAAATTTACTACTGTGTTGGAAAATTTCATCTTGCATTATTGTTTTTTCTTTCAAACAGAAGTAAAAAACACATTGGAAGAGACTCACTTAAATCATTTGTCAAATTAAATGCATTATGTAACATTATTTGCATCAAATAATAAATGCCAACTGCTTTTTGCTAATTGTCATTGGGGTACAATAGTTAATGATGTACACAATCTGAAAAGAAATTAGGCTTTGATTTAATAATTATGTTTAGTGTTCCTAAAATTATGAATCTTGAAATGCCTAATTCTATTTCCATGGATATCTTGATAGTGCATGTTGGTTTTTCATCCATCTGGTAAGGCAGAAAGTTTGATCAAAGAGTTAAAAAGGAGATCTCTTTTGATTGGAGTTTTTTTTTATTGCATTCTCCAAACACAATGTTACTCCAAAGAGTTACTCTTTGGTTATTCAGTGCCTTTACAAGTAAATCATATAATACCTCGTTCATTGTTGTTGACCATGTGAAACTTGCTTTCATCAATTCTTATTGCACAATGTGTCGTAATAAATCAAATTTTACCACTTCAGAGTAGGCACCTTTCTGTCAGAAATCATAAAAATGAAGAAGACCATTGTATTCTACATATGCATTTGTAAGGTTATGATTGAGTTCACTTTCACATGGAGGTGAGATGTAGCTTTTTCTATTTTATTGTATCATAAAACCTGCAAGCAGGCTGAGCTATTCTCCATCATGAATCCAACTCACAGTAATCAATCTCATATACTTCTAACTGTATGTGTTAGATCTCTTTTTTGTTAATCATACTGTACACGTAGATGCACTCTGTGTACATTATAATACATGTTCAGTGTACTAAGGATAAGTCTACATGTACATGTACACATTGCAAATGATATGACATGCTATTTTACAATACTCAAAATAATGAAAAACTAATTTGCGGGGATACAGACACATGCAAACCCTTTTACATAAATGTATGAATGTTAGGGCATATCTTTGAATCTTTGGCTTTAAAAAAAAAAATCAAATTAATGTCTGAATCATTCCAAGATCCATAGTAGATGTGGACATCTTAGGAAATTGGTTTGTACCATTGGTGATCACGATATAAAAATGTGTGATGATTTCAATGAAACATAATGTACATGTAGACAATGCAAGGAAACTCTTTTTTTTTTATGAAATGCTTTATTAAAATACTTGGTTTACCCTGGATCAGGGGGTGTCTATTCTAGAAAATTATTAGTTATAATTTAATTTTTGCTCTCTGTCACACATCTGTAAAAAAAATAATAAAAAACATAGAAAAATACCACATGTTATAATGGAAGTGATCAGTGTGTGTGTGTGTGTGTGTGTGTGTGTGTGTGTGTGTGTGTGTGTGTGTGTGTGTGTGTNAAGTGATCAGTGTGTGTGTGTGTGTGTGTGTGTGTGTGTGTGTGTGTGTGTGTGTGTGTGTGTGTGTGTGTGCGTGTGTGCGTGTGCGTGTGTGTGTGTGTGTGCGTGTGTGCGTGTGCGTGTGCGTGTGTGCATGTGTGCATGTGTGTGCGATGAAGCCTATGTCATGCATATTAGAGCTTTATTTACAGTACTTCATTTTATGCTTGGGCTAGTTGTAAAACTTAATTATTTTGCACATAAATGGGATCAGTCAAGGAGTTTTCCCATGATGTACTCCGCTCCTTGATTAACTTTCATCCAGTATAAAACAGAACTTTGGATGAAAAGAGATTTAAAAGAGATTAAGAGGTGCATGATTGACTGACTCCTTTTCATCCTGAAATTGAGTCTGAACTTGAAGGTTTTCATTCAAGTGGAAAAGCTCATTCAAGACAATACAATGTTTAGACCACAATTGTTAAATCCTCAAACAGGAAATTCATGTTTAGCTTTACTTATTCATTTTCTTAATCCTGTCTTAAAAGACCAAGCGTTGACAAATGTGAAGATGTTTTTAATTGTGACTCCTATACCCTAAACAGGATGAAAAAAAAACCCACTATTTAATAAAGATTGCATTAACAACATATGTTTTTGTATATGTATAGTTCCCATCAAAAGCTAAAATGCAACAATTTACCAAAATTGGGGTACAGTAAGCTCTGGCTCACAATTATATCTGCAGGTAGATGTACATGTAGGACAAAAAGCATCAGCATTAATGACATGATCAGTTCGATGTGATAATTACTCATATTCTTTGCTTATTAAAGGCATGGCTAGAATTCTCGCAAATCAAAATAAAGTTTCAGCAGATGCGATATTCATTATAAGCCTATGGCCAAAACAGAAATCATCCAATGTTTATCAGTTCATTAGTCTACTATATTTCAAGATACAATATTTAACATGGATAATTCACCAGTGACCGGCCAGTCGTATTGCACAAATAAACCTCTGAGGGAGTTTCGGGGGGTTGACCGTGAGCATTCCTCTGGCCCAAAGCCACTACATACATGTAGCTTACGGATTGCTGATCTACTTTTACTCTTTTTGGTTTTTAAATGTTTATTTTATTCTTTCAGATATTCTTAGTTTGAAATATATGTAATCACACACATTTAAACCAGTTTGGGATTGTTAAAGAATACCTTTAATGCAATAACAGCTTGATGTGAAAATGCATTTACATTTTATTCTTTACCTGTCAAGGGCGTAATAAAGCTGAACTTTTGCTCTGCGATTGTGAGGTTGGGATCATCAAATCATTTCATTTATTGGATATTTGCTCTCTGTGATGTTTGATTTATTACCTTGGCAAGGACAGAATGGTTAAACCAATCCTGATTCCACATATTCCATATTAATCGGTGACATGGTGAAGGAAAAATATCATCAGCCCTGTTCAGATCAGAGGACATCAAGTTTGATTTTATGCAAACACAATGAAATCTTTGACGCAAAGGATTAGAGGCTCTAATCCTCAAGGGAACATTGTTTTTAGTTTTTAGAATGTCAGTTATCAATAGTTAGAGATTCGGAAAAAGTAGTTTTACAGGGAATCCAACATTTATATTTTATGAAATTATAGAATTACAAGGATCATCTGTCTATTTAGAAAAGAATATTCTAGATTTATTTTTTGCACGTACTTATTTTTGTTACATAGCTTTAGCTTTTAATTTGCTATTTATTCAAGCAATTAGCCTGTTCTAAATAAATATCCCAGTTTCCATCTTCCATTAAAAGTGAAACATGGAAGAATTAGAGGTATTTTTTTTCTATTTGATCAGAACTAATTCTAAAATGATTAGTATAAAATGTTATGTTCCATATGATATCTAACGTACATGCAAGAGCCATGCAGGTACACACTTTTACTAGTGTGAATTGTGGGTTGATCATGATGAATGCTGACTCAGAATAATAAGCCTTGCCTTGAACTCATCGCCTCAGAGTCTGGTTTGACTTTGGTCAAAAGTATAATTACTACAATTTATGGCCAGTCACTGTCATGTTTAGGGACTTTTGGCGTATGCTTAGATAATTCAAGGCTAGAAGCTATTTGTAATCATTCATTTGTACTGTGGACAGTAATTTTAATCATGAAGCTTTAGTTTTGATAGAGGGAACTTTTATTTTCATGTTTTTTAAATATGTGATAATGGAGCATTGTGCTAGTAGGATTGAGAATATTGTTTAATATTTTTTGTTGCAATGTTTTTATAAAGTAGGGTTCTTGTATGCTCGTTATTGATTATTTTCATTATTAATAAATAGAGAAATTAAAAACTTTTGAGAGAGTGGAAGACAGTGAGTTGAAGATCAATTTTAAACAGGGGGGGGGGGGCTGTGAGGAAAGACAGAGGCAAGATATATTAGCAAGGAGATGTGTTTGAATCTTCTTGATATTAAATTGATGCAAAGCAGTTCCTACAGGACAAAGTACATGATATATTACAGTCAATGGACAACTTGCACATTCAATGTTGGCAGTAATATTTTATGTTTGATAGTTACAGAGCCAGCAAAAAATGACAATCCAACAATCAAAAATGAAATGTGATGGCATGATTGAGAATAGATTGAATGATATTGGATATAGCAAGTACTTCTACGCTCTATAATAGATGGGTAATATGGAATCCCTTTTAAATCATTAGGGTTGGTAATGACACAGAGGGAATACAGAGGCGAACAGTTAGATCGAGTCTAAAGTGCATTCACCGTAATTGGGACTTCATTTATTGTCCACGAATATTTAGGGTTCAAATTTGGATTTGGTGAGAAAAATTAAAAAGACAGATTTATTTGAAGGTCATTCTAATTGCCATTGTCATGGAAGTGTTGCCTTTATTTTTAAACATTGGATGTTTGTGTTAGAACTGGTTCAGTTCACAATTACCGATTAATTATGTAGATGTACTAGTTGGCCTTTATTTGCAATTATTTATAATTATTTTGGAAATTAAAGAACATTTAGAACCCTGTTCCATCTTTACTTGGACCTTTTGTTTGGTTTGGTACTCTCAATCATCCTTTTCTGGATTTGTTTTTTTTTCTAACTAGACGTTGCTAGTATACTGTATGACTAAATTTCTCTGGTCTTATCCCCACCAAGTACATGTACATGTAGCTTTGCTATGTGTTTTAGAAATTGAACAGGGCGTGATTTTACCAAGACAGAAAGACCTTAAAGGTGGACTCCACGCCAAAAATTTCTTGCTTTCATTTAAAGCGCAAAAATCAGACAAACAAATCAAAAGATTTTGAGCAAAAACGGACACCAGGTATGAAAGTTATGAATATTTGAAAAAAAAACACCAGTGTCCATATTGTAAAGTGCCGGGATGAACAACAAAGGAGCCAGTTGGGCAACGTATAGATAGGCCTGCCTGTTTTTACTTGTCGTACAAAAATGAATCAATAGGCAGTTATGCAGGATTCCAAAATAGAACACTTATTCTTTATATGCACAAGGCTTTTATATTAGACACTATTGTACCAACATTTATTTTCCTTTGATCTTTCTTCGTTGTTGGAAGTTGACAGAATTTACATCTGAACATGATTAAACAAACTAGAATGCTTTATTTTAATGATAAATTTAAAAACTTTTACTGATGCCTTGAACTAATGACAAAAAATCACGTACATGCAAGCCTATGGCAGTGAATACATGCTTATCTAAACTGCGATATAAATGAAACATTTGCTATGCGACACTTATACAGACTAGTTAGCATTCACGTTGGGTAGCTTAGCAGGGCGCAATAAGTACACTGATTTATTTGCTGATTTATTCACCATTTGTCGTCTCCTGTCATCCTGCTGGGAGGATGTTTTTCATTTCAAGCAGGGGTGAGCGCACTCCTATCAAAACTTGGCATCACATTGCAGAGTAGGGGCTGTTTGTACAATCCAGAGTGTTGGAATTGGCTCACTAATTCTGATCTGGATAAATTAATCTGTTCAGAAGTAGCATTGCTTTGTAATGTATGTAGGTAAATTGATTCACTGGGTAAATCTGGAGATGAACAAGCGTATTATAATAAAGATAGTGTTAAAGCAAAATTAGATTAGCTTACTGCTCACTAGTTTGCACAGTGCAGACCCAGCTATGGTTTTTCAGCTTAGACTAGTTTTTACATCATTTTTTTATGCAAGGGCATGGTTCTTTTTTTTTCATGGTCCTGCATATCCTACTTACTGTGACTGGTCATGAAGACTGGGTTTTACATCTCAAGTTTAATTGTGAAGGACAGTATATTCGGCACGTATAATCAGAATTCTCGCAACCGACAATACACTCAACTTAAGAATCGCAGATGGCGCTATGCAGTTTTAACTAGAATGATGTCATATAAGTTGACTTATTTTCTTCCGGTTACGTATATTTGCATGTGTTTTCATTTTCGCGAAGGTTCTAGATCGAAAAATCATGTTCTTTTTGCACTTTATGTTACATAGTTCCTGATATTAACTTTCATTACACCAAGGTTTGTTTCTTTTATACAGTACCAAGTACCTTTGATAGTGCTAAAAGAAGAAAAATGGGCAATTATCCAAAAATATAGCCATGGTACGTGTATTAGCTTCCCAAACTGGAAATTCCCTACTAGTCAACTGTAACGGATCAATATCGATGATATTTCGAGATATCGGGTATTGTCGGTTATGAGAATTGACTAGTGTGATGTTAAACCTTAAATAAGAAGAAGATGGAGGACAGCGATTGAGTGGGTTTCTTGGCTTTGGGCAGTGCAGACTGGGTAACGGATTCTTGAGAAAAATCACAAGGAGGAATGATTGGGCTAAAAACCAGGAGATGAGGTAAACTTTGGATAGTGCTGGCGTGACAGCCATGATGATGTAGCATCATACTGCCAATAGATCCCTCGTTCTTTCCCTCCTCTTTGCTCTCCTATCTATTCTCCATTCATCCTTGCATGTCTCTCATCTCCATTATTAATGATAACAAATGCAAGGCAACCTAAGCATTCATTGGTTAATCAACCATAGTTGTGTCAGCAGAAGACCCTTGATGCTGGCTATCAAAAATGAACCTTGTGATATTTCCAAGACAGATTTATCGTTGATGAATTCCCATAACAACAAAAAAATGATGATGGTCATGTAAGTTTTCCTTCAGTCAGTAAATCCAAGAAGCCAAAGAATATTAGAAAACAATCTTTTGTTTTGATGACTTGTACAGATTTTTTATTTTCCATTTTGGCTAATTAGATCAGAATTCTGCCTAGTGCGTATCATCATACTATCAAGTGATGTTACTTGGCGATTGAATACTGATATCATGAAATTTGGAACATCCATTTCCAGTCTTCATTTTAATACATTGTAGATTAAAAACATCATCACAAACCACATCAAATTTGCAATATTATTCATTTTTTGATATTGATAAATAATTTCAATGCAATATTGAATTTTCGAAATGACCAGAAAATTAAATGCTCACACAATTGTACAAAACTTGAAATGAATGGTCAAAATTTATGTAAAAAATATGTACTAAATGATTTTGCAAAATACATATAATTACATAGTATAATTGTACAGAAAATGGGTTTGTTGGGACTTAATTCACTACCCCACATGATGCCTACATGTTTGGTAGAGTGAATAAGGATTTGGTGACTAAAATCATGAGGATTTTAATCAATTTTGAACCACTTTGTTGAATTTCCCTTACAAATCAACGCAAATCACCTTTTATATTCTTTTCAACATCTATCATCGTCCAAACTGCCTATTTTTTTAATCAAATTTCTTTGTAAGTACTCAATATTTGTTTTAAAGCCCAAGTACAGTTTTGGTAAAAGCAAATATTTTTATTGCCAAATTTTCTCTTCAAATCTACATAAAATGAAACATGATATCATGAACATGCTGTACAAAAGATTGTGCGAAAAATGAACAAGTTTGGAAAAGTTATAACCTAAAATGTGAAGAATATTTCAGCGTCGTGACCCCCGATGCTAATTCATATTATATTTTTCTTTCTTGATAAAGGACAACTTCTCATGCACAGATTTGGATGAAAATTTCAGAATTTATTCTTTGTGTATTAATTCCTTTTTATCATGCTTTAATCAAATCTTAAAAATAACTTTATATATGCCCGAGATTGATAAGAAGCAAAATATTGTTATAACCAAGAGAGGGCGCTAAATACGATTTAACGGTCAAATTCAAATTTCAAAAGAATTAGCTCGTAGAAAAATATGCTATGGTCTTAAAATGTGTATAAATATTACAAGTCATGGTAAATATCCCCAAAATTCACATTTCTTAATCAGTACCAAAACTATACTTGGGCTTTAAGCAAATTTATGTGTTCCAAAAGAAAGACTTAGTGTAAATAAAATTGCCAACCGAGGCAGTCTTCCAAGATGGAGAGACAAAAAATCAGGTGTAAGATGAATTTAGGTGGGGCAGTTTTAGAGCTATGCAACAGGGAATAGAGGTGCAAATTTGATGCATTTTCATAAGATATAAAAAGGTAGTTTTAGAAAACCTGAAAGCTTGCCGGATGCTTGCCCAAAATAGTAAGAAGTAATGTAGACCTATGGGAATAAGATACAAAGTATTTTAGTTCATGCATAAATTTGAATCTATATAAAACCTGCACATTGCCAGATTATCCCCCATGGACCATGCTTTATTCATGAACAACCAATATGCTGGTTAAAAATATTCATAATGTAGTCATGAATGTAAAGTAATACATGTTCATGTTTGCCGGTCATATCAATTACAGATTTCCATGCAAGCATGAATTATGAAATCATTTCACTACTCAGTAGGAAAGTTACCTGCATTTCAAAGACTAGCAGCCTTTGTAATTTGACACTCTAAACAGGAAGTTTTTCGCTTAGAAAGATCAAGAGAGGTCACAAATAGCTTTTTAGATCTGCACTTCATACATGAGCTGTCAGTCAATCTTGCGTACCAGCATACATTTACACTGTCATATAATATGCCATGATCATTTTAGTATACTCATAGAATTAGCAACATGTTGAGTTACCCCCTTCTCTATTTCTCTATCTTTTTTCCATAGAAAGGAAAACACTAAAAATGCTGAGTATGTCTTCTGATATGTAGGGTACATGTAGGCTATCTTATTCCATGAAAATATTCATGAAACAATGAAACAATTGTGTGTCCAGTATCATGTCATTATACAAAATGGATATTCCATGGCATGCAGTATAGCAGTTTTAAGGGAATGTTTATAAATAATGATAAATTGAGCTTTTAAAGAATGCAATCCACAGACAAATGCAGTGTTTAAATTAATTCAAATAAATGATTATTCAAGCCTAACTTTTTATGCATATTACAGTATACCTTAAAGAAAATGCATGGCAACCGCCCCCTGCAAACAAATAACCAAACAAACATTGATCCAATGAAGAATCACCGGTAGAAAGAATCAGTAAAACAAGAAAATTAATTTAGTATCACTTAAATGATTGATTACAAATCCAGCACAAATTGCTCCCCTCCCTTGCAATGTTCAGCTTCTATCCTGAAATCCCCTACTTTGAAAAAAGTTAGATCTGCCCTTGAGTTGTTTTCCACAATGTAGATTTGGTGATGAATATACACAGTGTATCACAGTATGAATTTTGAAGCACAGGGCTTCAGGAAGAAGCTTTGCTTTTGTATCTTATAAAGTGACACACACCAAATCATAGGCAAGCGACGTATTGTTATCAATACACGTGTGTATAACAAACATCGTAAAGAAGTCCATGTCTGCAGAGAGCTTCTCCTTTCGCTACTAATGCAACAGCTGAAATTGAGAGCAAGTCAGACTTCACTTTCACCCGCAACGGCTGAAATTTCATAACTGAGAAAATATGGAACGGGAGACACGTCTGATCACTTAAGCTGCACCCTCCCACAACTCCTCTTGTATTAGTTATATGAATATAAGAATCTGCTACAAAGTAGCTCTACATGTACCATTTGGGTGGATTGAGTTGCCATGTGAGTGTAGGTCGCTCATCAGAGCAATGCATCTTACATATTTCAAAAGCCATTTGAAGTACCTGATAATTGAAATTTTAACCCCCAAACAAGTTACAGTATTTCAGCAAAGAAAACAAACGCTGTGTGCATCTTGGAATTTAACCTCTTGTTTGGTTACAAGCGTAATACGTTAAGAAATTGCTCTTTCTTCAAACTCTTCACCATTCTCCATCTGATCCTGATGAGTGTCAGATGAAGAAGTGTCCATTCCCTGATATATCAGCCGTGTTAATTATTCAAATGGCGATCACCTGTATTTGTCCTATCAATCCTGTAAGCCAGTCACCATCAAAGTGTTTCCATTGATGATTGAGATTTTATGAAAAGAATAGGTAATATTTGAGGAGTTTTTTTTTTAAAGATTTTTTGTTTAAAAGGCCCAGAATTTTACCTTCTGATTCATTGACTGGGGTTGAGCTGTCTTTGAGTAGTCACAATGTTCTGCAGTTCTGATAGCAGTGGTATGCATCCAGTTTTTGCAAAAAAGGGCATTCTAACAATTTCATTCTTCATTGTGAAGGCCGAGTGTTTATCACCATTTCTATGTGCAGTAGTTGCGGTATCCATGAGAAATCTATATTTTGCTACTAAACCACTCCTCTTCCATAATACCCACATTTTGAAATAGAACAGCAAATGAACTCATAAAATCTATTGATTTCTGTAGAAAAAATACAATTCATTACTCATCACTGTAGTACAGTTTTATTACAATTGAGAATGGATGTTACCTGTGGATATGGGTAGCAATGGAGTTTACATTCATCAGTACGATTTCATCATTTTTTCTGGCTCGATTGTATCAATTTAGGATTTCACCCGTTTTGTATTTACAATTTCTTTGATCATAGAGCAGTAACTTATAATTTGAATTTTCGGAGTGCTGTGCAGCACTTCCATTCATTTCTAATGGGCAGCTGCTGTAAATTGAAGAGCATCTGTCATGTGTATTGGAGAATTTGACCGCCATTTTGTTTCCAAAAGAAATGGGCCATCATGCTACAGGCCTCTATATTGAGGGACTAAAATTGTGCTCTGACCAGGTTGTGACTCGCTCCTTTTCAGGACTGATCTTACGAAAGATTCCTTTCCTATCTCCTATCGTGATATCGAACTTATTTCTCATTGTCGTACTAGATGTCCACCATGCTAGCATTTGAAGTACTCACTTGACACTTTTTCCATTTCTTTTTTTCTCATTCACAGTACCCTTGAGCATCAAGATCAAACCGGAGCCACGAAGCCCGGGATATCACAAGCCATGTGCGCACATGAAGTCACCAGCAGCGAGCACTAGCCATCGCCACTTTGATTTCGACAAGTTTGAGCAGAAGTTTGCGTACGGAGAACAGGTTGTGGTGGATAACCCGTTTGGTAGGTTGGATGGACTCTCTGTTATCATCCCGGCCCCATCTCCAAGCAGTACAGGTGAGAAAAGTAACCAGCCTTCCCTATTTTGAATTTTGGCATACAGAGAGATTTTCAAATTTAGAAAAAAAAATGCGACTGTACATTCCTAACATGATCAGTGTTTTTAGTTTTGAGATAAGCTGTTGTCCTTGAATAATAGCTTACCACCTCCAAGCTTTGTTTGGCTGTATCTCAATGGTTTGGAAAAAGAGTTTCAGTGTCACTGAAGATGATTTGTTCACTAGATTTATAACTGAACTAATTCTGCTAGTTGAAATAAGCCTACATGTAGCTAAAGACTAAAAGCCTTTTTCAAAAGTTACTTCTGGGCCTTGGGCTATCATGACATGGTTACCTTCCAAAGTTTCCCCAGAAGAGAACAAGATTATTTTAAGAGGAACTGGATTTGACAACATGCATTATTTGAAGCAGACCAATATCAGATTTTAAATTGACAAAATTAAAATTCAAATGGTTTCGTATTTGTAAATAATAGATTTTACTCAGAAGATTGCCTTGATCATGCATTTAAAAAAATGTCATGTCCACTTGTTTCACAGATGATCACCCAAGTCCGCCAGGCAGCGCCTGCTCTGATGCTGTGGCACCGCAGAGCTCTCCCGTCTCCAACTCCTCCTCTACAAAGACCAGCAATGGCAAGGGTTCCTCCAAGACCACCGGTGGTAACCCTGGAATGGTGGACATGCCTCCTCCAGGAGCAGTCATTGATCTCAACATGAACCGCATCATCAAGCAGGAGCGTCAGGGCCCGTCCATGTGCAGTCGAGACAATAGCTGCGATAAGTCGGACAACGACTCCAACAACAATGGCGCTAGCAGCAACATCTCATCACCGACCACTTCGCAGGGTCCATCCATGTGTCAGCTGGCAAGCTTCAAAGAGCCGCTGGTACCGAGTGGATTTGGACCCAGTAGTAATCCCTTCAGGGCTCATGGCCCTGGACCAGGACCGGGATTCTTCCTGGATAAGAGGTGACTAACATTTTTAGAGCTAAATATCTATGAATTTCCCCAATTGATTATCCTGTATGAAATAGGTCTCTATATTTTATAAAGTATGAAGATGAAGAAGTCTTTACTTTTTGAATCTGAAGCATTACTTTCGTTTAAGCCCCAGGAAACTTTTCATGTTTAAATTTTTATTTCATGCAAAGAATCGTTAAAAGGAGTATTCAAGATGATGTACATGAGCATGGCAAATTCACTTTCCTTTTCTGCCTCAAAATTGGCATTTATAGAAGAGTTTTTGATTGATTAAATCTCCATTGCTGAAAAGTTATTTTTCAATTCTGATTTAAATTAGCTGAGTTAAAAGAAAATCATACCATTTGAAAATTAATGAACACAACAAAAAATAAATCGTGAGAAATTGTGACATGATTTGTTGTCTTTCTGATCCTGTATCCCATATAGTTTACATGGTCTTTGATAAAAAATTCTTTAACCAAAAACACAAAATGCATTAAATCATCCTGTAATCTATGTTGTCATCAAGCTGCATTCCAATGCTATCTAACATCTATGTAAAAACCTTCTTTCTCAGCAGGTTCCACAGGCAGACTTCAGAGCCATGTTTTGGTAACCTAGCCCAGCCAATGGGTGGTGGAGGAGGAGGGAACTCAGGAGGAGAATCTGGTAGTGGTGGAGGGGGACCGCATCCCTTCCAACGCCAGAACTCGGAGCCGGTGTTCTTACCGTTCAAGAACAGAGAATTGTTCAGTCAGACTCGCTTCAGGGATACACTGATCAAGCAGGAGCCGGTCGATTACGGTTATGAAGCTGGTAAGTAAGCCCCCCCTTTTTTTGGAAGACATCGACCTGACAGACCCCTTGCAAATGGCCCGATATGTAAAAACAGATTTTCAGATGCTTTTTGGCTCGCCTTATTCTAAGTTTTATTTTGTCAATTTTGTTTTGAAAATGAAAGAAAATTTAAAAAACTAACATTTTTACCCAACTGACTGACATTATTTAAAAAAGAATGGCATATTTAGAGGGCATAGCTTTGGCACTTTAGATAGCACCTAAACTTGGCCCTTTCAGTGTACCAGTGAACACTATTGAAGAGGGAGAATGAATCTGCTCCTGTATCACAATAGAACATCCTCTCATGTTGAGATCAGTACAAACATTTTACATTTCTTTGCTAGCTTGTTATCACAGACACAGGGCCATCTCAGTTGTCCTGATCTTTATTTCTGATGCACACCCCCACCCCGATTTTGTTTGGCTTTTTTCTGTAAACTAAACCTCATACACAACATGATTCAATGTTGTTTATTGTAGAAAGGACATAGACCTGCAAATATCTCCGTGTGATATAGTCGCCTAGTCATTCTTTTGATACAAACAATAGTGTAAAGCTGCCATCATGGATGAATACGCTGTCCATTTTTCTTGTCAAGAATGGCATAGTTCAGACTAGAGGTGGAGCCATTCATTGTTTCTTTCTGTAAGGTTTAGATTTCCCCAGCTTTGGGACACAGTATTGAAATCTTTTATTTGATTGCATACACAAAATGAAAAGGATAACGATAGCATGGCATCTCATTCTGCAGATTCTCCTTATAAATTTCCTTGAGTTTCTTATTTCACGATATCAAAGTCACAGAAAAGATCAATGATAAGGAAGGTTTGTTTATTTCTTTTGTTGAATGATAATATTAATTGTATTTTACATCAAGATGCAAATCTATGATACATAATTATCACAATGTTCACCTGGTTATTGGATTCATTTTTATTTTGCAGTTCAAATTTATTGGTTTTGTTCAGAAATTAGTCTTTTTGGAATATCTTATTATTTCTTAATTTTTATGAAATTTCATTTTGGAAAGTGTGGTACAGGTGCTTTTATCTGTCAATTTGAACAAAATATTGAGTTATTATAATGGCAAAAGTATTATATTTTTTCAAAAAGAAAATCTGTATACAAAACCGAAAGTAATGAATGCCAATTATATTTGATATAAAAATTAGTATATAATTTTAGGAAATCAGCAACGAGAAATTCCTGTAATAATATTGTGTCACTAAATAAGCCTAAACTAAAATAAACTTTGAATCAGTATCAAGTCTGTCGTGTATAGTTCTGCAATTAGTGGAAGTTCATAACGGGTAATGTTGGACAATAGGTGACCAATACCTCAAAATCCAAAGCCTTTTCATATGTGGTATGCCATTGGCAACAGGAAGTCTTTTATATTGTAAGCACTTCAGATGCATGTATATTGGCTGCAGTAGTTTTAGGTCTTGACTAGGTAAAGTTTGTGTTCAATGATTTCAACTAATTGGGACATTAGTCTTTACAGAGGCTCATTTTGTGGCTGCAAACGTAGACTGCAGTATAGTTGCTATCATTGCAAGAGGCTAGTCTGCGATCCCTAGACAAGGCAAACCTGCGGGCAGAAGATTGGGAGCTCTGCAAATGCCTTTGCTTAGAAGTCCGACCTGCTGTCAGTTTGACAGTGTTCATGATCGATTCCTTGAGGTAGAATGAATACCCATAAAAATTTTGTGTCAAAATTTTTCAAAATGTTGACAAGATTAATTTCCAACAAAGGCTGCCCCCCCCCCCCCCCCCCTTTTTTTTTTAGCCATCATTGGAAGTTTGTAAAGATTGTATGTGGACCCCATTCACACAATGAAACTGGCATTTAGCTTGTGAGCCTTAGTTTTTTCCTGGTCTGATATGACACTCAAACAATTTTATTGTCATGATCTATTTCCTGACACAGCTATAAAATTATGTATCGATTGTAGTACCCAGCTAACTCTACGTTGTAAATGCATTCATTGGAATCATATTTTTTCAATATTTTTGTTTACAACAGAATTGTTTTTTTGTTGTTGAATATTTATACTTATTCATACCCCAGGATTTTCTGGAGACAACAGAAGGTTTAATAACTACAATTGATAATTTTCATATGGTTTCTTTCATTTAAGAATGAGAGGCTTCCTCACCTATTTCCTGTTTGTTATCAGGTTTTAGTGTCCATAAATATGCATTCACAAAGAGCTAATTAGGTCTCAACTCACAAAATCAAATTTTATTTCTGATTTTGAAATGTTCAATTTCATCACTGTAAATACTCCACCCATCGGATGAAAATATACATGAACTGTCACTTTGTGTAAATGAAAAATATGTATTGATAATATTGATATAATATTTTTTGATATTTTTGTGAAATATAATCCCGCCTATACTAGTAGTAATTTTAAAAAGTAAATAATCTTTTATCAATTCACTTTCTCCCTATTCTCATCCTTCCTGTCTCTGTGTTTCTTTCTCTAAACACCTTTATCTTTTGAGGTGATATAAAAGAGGCACAATTTCCTGTGTAGTGGGTTGCAGACGGTACAAACTTCGGTCTTGTTTTGTTTTATATTTGATAAGGAAATTAGAATTTTTAAAGCCGGATTCCAATCCAATGTTGTCATATACTTATGAGGATCGAGCGGAGGAGGAGACAAAATTTAAGAGGAAAGAGAGTAGAATTTAATAACCAGATTTTGAAATCCATGATGTCATTCCTGGAAAAGGATAAGGGGAGAGACCAAGAATTTCTTTATCAGATTCAATCCTCAACCTTGTCATTCCTTGGTGAAAAAAAATTGATGGGAGGGACATTAAATGACTAGACTCGATTTAGTTCTCCCTAACTATGTCATCTCTTGATATGGATAGTTTGAGAAGGGGTAGAGACCAGAATTTCCGGACCAGATTCACCCTCCTCCCCCTCCCCCTAATATCATCCCTGAATGAGGATGGCGAATAATTTCTCAACTCGATTCTATCTTCCACAGTGTCTTCTAAGATTGATTATAGTGGAATAGCAAGACAGTGTTCTCTCCCCATCTTATTCTCCTAAGTGAGGAAAAATATCAATTAAATTGGGGGTCAATCTCAATATATTTTTTCTTCAATATACCCAATTATGTCACAGGGAATCATGGTGAATATAATTTCAAGCACAACTTTATGCTCTTCTTGCCAAACTTACATGTACATTTTTCTTCCAACTAATTGCAATTTGAAGTAAAATTCTGCGCATCCAAATTTTTTTCCCCCTCAATGTGTGGAATGTTAGATAAAGGAAAAAATGTTAGATTCAGGAAAAAAGGTAATAGTTTAACTCCAAATTATTCAGAATCTATAGGCCAATGTCATCTTAGGAAGTGAGACTTCCTGGAAGGCATTGAAATGGTTGCCGGAAACAGGCATTTTGATTTGAAGAGACAACAATGAGCATAGAATGTTGAAGGGAGAGTTGACCTTGATGCCTAAGCACTCTCTGCCACGATTATCACCCAAGCTGAAACCAGAGCTTCTTGATGCGACTCAACGTTTGAACGTGACACATAAAAGCACAGGAGAATAAATTCTGTGGAGTCCCTTTTGTACTGCTGCTTCCATGTAAATTGAAAAGAAAAAATCTTCAATGAATCTTGAGGAAATGCCAATATAGTACATTACTCTATCTATCATTGTGAATATTCATGGAGGAAATATTGTGAAAATGGTTGATTAAAATGAGATATTGGTAGATTTAGGATAGATTTTCTTCCTTGATTTGTGGGGTTTCCAAATTGATTGAGATTGTCATAAGTGAAGTTTGCTAAATGCATAAAATGATTGGATGCGATCAAGGTAGGAGCCTGTGCTCCATCTTATTTTTCACTCTGTTTGGCTTATAATGTCTTGGATTCCTTTCACTTTTTCTTCATCCCATGGAGAATATTCCTTCAAATACATCGTAAGCAGCTGGTCAAGTGCACTTATGCTCAAATAATTACTATATTCTTTTAGTTGCATTGGATTGAAGAAACGCTTCTCAACTAGTCGCTCACCATGGAACATGTCATGCTGTTATTCTGTTGGCCACTGCTATGTAGGCCACTCGAATATAGGCCTTGTCCTAGTTGAAATATGAAAAAAAGAGCCTCCAGGAAACCAAGTGAATATCTCCAGGATGGAAGCCATATTTTAATAATCACTATTTTTAGTGATGTATTTACTTCTACATGCTAAGAACCAAGGAGGTCTGCATTAATTTACTAATTAGTTTTGACATTTTGCTTCCTATAGATCCAGCACCTTTTTGGATAGTTCTCAGTCCATCTTCAGCCATTTATAGGCAGTGCTGTCAAATGAAAATCACTTTGAAATGTGAACGGATTACCTTTCAGCAGAAGAACACCCTTCCCCATTGCTCGGTTTACAGCATTAATTTTGAGATATTCTGTTTTGGATAAAATTTGACAGAGTTGAAGTATTTTGTTTGATCATTGGCAAACACGGATTTCTCATACTCTTCGTACCAAATACTTACTGTACCTACAATTACATTTATTTACTAAATTTTGAGAAGAGTTGTTCTTCAGATTTTGGTGATCCCATTCACTGCTTGTCACAAGAACACAAGAAATAATTGATGGAGTCTTATCAACGATCCCCTTACTACTACCAGACAAGCTTGATGAAATCTAGTATGCAGGCGCAGTATTACTCACCTAATTTAATGGATTCGTACAACTCACCCTCACCATGTTATCGTGTGTTATTGCCCCGTACAGAGGTTCCACGATCCTTTGGTAAAGGTTTCCCTCGACAGGAGATGTTTGCTCAACGCCACTGCAAGGATGAATGTAAGTCACATCTTAACTTATAGACGGACAGAGCTTGTAGGAATTTAAAATCAATCTTTAACTAATAAATCGGCAACTGGTATTATTTTCTCCTGTTTTGAATGATAAGAACATGATTAATTTGTTTATAATATCATCCTTTAGAGATTTCGTCAAACAAATAGGAATATGGAGATACTTCCAAATGTCAGTAAAAGATAACAGTGTACCTCTATTTGTTAAATGTTCAATAAAATTTTGCAAATAAATCAATGAAAAATTTAACGATAATCCCTAAGAAACAGTCAAACAATATCTATTTGTTCTTATCTAGTCCAGTTATGCCATACATTACCTTTTTATTGATCTACAGACCTGACCGAATTGTGTATTTAGGAGCCATTTAAGCAGAATTATGTTCGTTTACCATCCAGTTATCATGGATATGAAAACCTGCATTGAAATATTGAGAAATTAATGAGACTGGCAATGTTTTTTTTTTCTCTTCTCTTGTTAGCATTAGGTTTTTCTTTTTCAAATTTTAGTCACAAATGGTATAAATTATTCATTTTAGATTTTAAAAAAATATACAGATTTCACCTATTTCATCCCCAGTAACAGAGCATACTTCATGCCAATGAAATGCAGCCTACACAGTTATTTTTTTCTATGAAAGTACTCGGTAATCTTGTGCTTACAGTCAATTTGATCGGAATTGCTTATTGAATGAAAGTAATTTTCTGAACGCAAGGTTTAAATGCCAAACAGTGTTCCATAATGATATCATCAATAAGGAAGATATTTTTTTTTATTCATTACTCCTCAGCGATAGCAAGACATGGATAATATTTTCAAACATTCATCAAAGGAATATGAAAGGCATTCGCTACATGCAGAATTGTTGAAAAGGTTTATTAGCTGCCCTGTCATGAATGCTGGTATTAAGCATATTTGATGGAGCACAAATATCAGGGTGCAGAAAATATCAAGCTTCAATATTTGTCATTTAGAAATTCAAAATAATGTGAATATTGATATAATTGCTTCCCTTGATTTTTCTGTACATTGATGATTCTTGTTGTGATAACAGATACAATTTCAAGGAACATCTTGAATATTTTTATTTATCAGTGAATGTAGATCAGGGCGCTGTAACATAAAGATTTCCAATCAATCATACAATCTTATGATTTGAATTTTTTGTTTGTTATGGAGCCCAGGTAGCACTTTTTATTTTTCCACCCCATGGACCTAAAAGTCTGAAGCCTTTCTTCCCCTTTTTTATTTTTCTCTGACATGTAGACGCCAACTTGTGAGTTTTTTTTCCATTGAATATCAGTAGTGCTGATATTCTTTTCAGACAATCCATACTGTTACAGGAATGCCAGCTAAAACTGTATTCTTTGTCTATTACATTTGGTTAAGGGTTACCAAACTCAATGAATATCAGCAATAATTCTGGACATAAAGATACAAATGGTTTCCACCTATTGTCTTTTAAATATGCCATATTTGTAAAAACGTGATATGTCAGATTTATGTATACAATCATCTTATCTCAGCATCAATATTGATGTCTGAATTAATAATAATAAAGATAAAAATGATGGCTACTTAAACAATGCTCAGGTCCATCTAATCAATGCTTGAGACGAAGGTTTCACTATGGCACCTCAGTTTTCAAGGGATTTACTTCCTTCCATGCCCAATTATCTCCCCTTGGGTTGAGTGCATGAATGTCTTGAATGGATAATTCTCTTTCAATAAGGAAATTAATACTATGGATGGCATTTAAACATCACCCTCTGGTTGAAAGATGAGAGAAAGATCCACTACATCATGTTGCTTCTGAAAGTTACTATTTCAGAGTTAACTTTCTCTCTTGAAAGAGGCTTTAGAATGCTGTGAATTTTCCTGCTGACAGGTTGTACTTTTTCTCTAACATCTGCAGGTGGCCAAGTAGACTGTGGACGTCCTTTCTATGATGATGCAAGTGTACCAGAGAAGCCCCCAGAAACACATAGTAAGTAGAGAAAAAAGAGCAATATCAAATGCATCACATAATTCGTATTCTTTATTTTAGTGCAAATTTTGTCCTGTTAGAGTGTAAACAGAGAGCATGAGAAAACTCAGATTATTTATCCACGTCTCTTTGGATAAAAGCCTTAAATTTATCTGAAAAAATACCACATGCCTTTTTCAGAATAGTTGGCATCTCTGCACGTGGAGGTGTCGTGGTGTAGTGGTTCTGACTCTTACCTTTCAACACGAAGGTCGTAGGTTCGAATCCTACCCATGGCGTCAATTTCCTTCAGCAAGAAATTTATCCACATTGTGCTGCACTCAACCCAGGTGAGGTGAATGGGTACCGGTAGGAAGAAATTCCATGAATGCGGTGAGCGCTGAATGGTAGCCATGCTATAGTCGGGTAATAATGCACAGAGCACTTAGAAACACTTCGTATTAAGCGCTATATAAATGTTGTGTATTATTATAAGATTTCTTAATGTTACCTCTTCAACCAAGTTGGAAAAAAAACACCTTTGCATCAAGATAATATTGTATATTTAATTCTCTTATTAGATATGTCTTTAAACCCAAATGTATTCTATTCTTCCTACCAGATGAACCTCGCCATGAGGTCGTCCGAGAAGGACCGTTGTATCACAGGCGTGGCTCCCTTCAGCTCTGGCAGTTCCTTGTTACTCTCTTGGAAGACCAGTCTAACGGTCATTTCATCGCCTGGACCGGGCGTGGTCTGGAGTTCAAGCTTATTGACCCTGAAGAGGTAATTTGGAAAGTGCCATGCTCAAATCCTGAATTTGTTGTCATTGTAGTGAAGAGAGAATTACACTTTGTTGACATCCTTGCCAAGTTACAAAATTGGCATCCATACCATGACAAATTCACTGATTCATGTAGTAGCGTTACCGAACATATTGAAAATCTGTAAAGTAGGACCTTCCTCATCTGCCCCCTTTTTACGGATGCATACTCAGCATGAATTTGCTTATGATCTTACAAATAATTACCTGAAAAAGCAAACAATTTACTCATAATTGTATTTGTACTTTTTTTAAAAGAATGATCTATCATTCCTATAATTGTTAACCTACATTCACATGAGATTCAGTTATTCAAACACCTCAGGCAACGTGTATTAAACGTAGAATCTCCCATATCCGGCCAAATCTCTCATCTGGGTTATGGCTGGTCTCACATTTCCAGAGAAGGGACCTCTAACTGTGGTATGTCAGTGTGCTTTTTTGGCATTAGTTCTGTTCATGCAGTAGGCTCATCTCTGTTTGTTTGCTCATGAAGCCATTAATGACACAGATATGCTTTTGTCATCATGACCCATCCAAAAGAATATTTTGCAGATTATCAAGTAGCTTGAGTATAAAATATGAATTTTGTGATCATTTACTCACTTCCATTGACACTGACTGTAATTTGCTGTTGATTTTTTTTCTGTCGATAGGTTGCAAGACGATGGGGAATTCAGAAGAATCGCCCAGCTATGAACTATGACAAGCTTTCACGATCGCTGCGATACTATTACGAGAAGGGTATCATGCAGAAAGTTGCTGGAGAGCGTTACGTCTACAAGTTTGTGTGCGATCCTGAAGCACTTTTCATCATGGCGTTCCCTGATGGTCTGCACACTCAGCTTAGGGTGTCACTGCCCCCTCCCCATGACCAAAGGCAGGCACCTCCACCTCAGATGAGGCCGGTAAGTATTTAACCCTATTCCTACTGGGAGGGGGAGGGGAGTGAGTCAATTTGACCCCCCTCCTCAAATTTTGCAATCCCTCTGCCTTGCAATTTTTTTTTCACAGTGACACTCGCTGACTTTATCACAAAAATCGAGCATATGGTTACGTCACTTCACCACTTTCTTTCAGACCGAAAATAGCTTTTAAAAAAAGTGGTTTTATGTACAAAGTAAATGTAAAGTCAATAATATTGGGAGGAATGATATGAAATATGATAACACCAAGAATGAGCTTTCTAGGAGCTGTATTTAGTGAACTAAAACAGAAAGTGTGATTTCATGCATAAATTTGCATAATTGATTATTTAGAAATATAATTTTTGTTCTAAATTAGTGTAAAACCTGCGAGTCATAGTCAAGCTTACTCTGACTACTCTACATGTATCTATCTTCACTCAATGTATGTCTAAGTTTGGATAAAATCATTCTCTTTATACTGCACATTTTATTTATGGAGACCTCTAAACTTCCATTTTTTGTCTGCAATGGTGGAAATGATAAAACTCTCCATTCTCTTCTTTCTAGATCCATCTGAAGGAGGAACCAGGAGTGACAAGCCATCCCCCTCCTCCCCCTCCCCCCAACAGGACGCAGAGTAGTGATAACTGTGATATCTACGTCCCGGACCTTAGCCATGCTAGCAACCCATGCATGACCAAGGCCTTCTCGGAGGGCTCCGTTTACTAAAGCGCCCTCGTGGTTCATCCTTTAGATGACCTATGTACCTCACTGCCTTGCTGCGTCCCAGCCTGGCACGAAGAATTGAAAAACATTTTTGTACACATAAAGAGATTATACAAATTACTTGTAATATAGTAGAAAATGTTGTGCACAAGTTTCACAAGTGTTGAATGGTTTATTTTTTTGTCTGAGAAAGCACATCAAGCTTTGACAGTATGAATTCAACATTTTTAAAGACTGTAGTGTTTGGGTATAGCCTTTGTTCGAAAAGGAATGTAAATACAATTAGAGTACTTTCACCTACATGATTTGATGATTTGATAGGAATATGGAATTTTGACATTTACAAATTTGCAGCACCCGTATGACTAAATAAATCATACATTCATCAATCTTTTCGTCTCGTCATTCTCGATCGTTCATGTTTAATTATTGTGGTGTGAGGAGCCAATTGATGATGCTAGCTTTTAGGAAAGAAGTGTCCAGCAATTAGATTGTATGTATCAACTCACTTCTCCTGCCAAGGTATTAATCTTGTTCAAGAAGAGTGAGATTTGAATTTCAAAATTCCAAAGATTGATAATTGTTTCTGCAATTTAATAAAGGTACATATTTCTTCAAAATGATTATGGGTTTAATTCATAAAGACAGCCCATTTAATTACTCAGGACAGAGTTCTTGTTAAGTGTTTTACAGTTGCTCTTATAAAAATTAAAAAACAAAAAGATTATTTTTTAATAGAGATGATTTGTTGGGAACACAAATTGTGGAGGTTTATGACAACCATATCTTGAGATATTCAAACCCATTTGATGTCTTGAAAAACTAGATCTTGTGTAATGCAGAGAAACACTGTTATGATTATTGAACCTTGCAGCTGCTTTTGAAAGTCATATTGTGTGGATTGCATTCATACTTTCATTGCAACATTTAACATTTCAACCTGTGATGTTTGTTTGATGTGAATTTGGTATAACTTCGATGTTGAATTTCAGTATCTCGATATTGCTATTTCTGCCAGGCTTAGTGCACAGAATTCACCTAATGCATGATTTGATGAGCATATTTTAGGGGTGATTCAAATGCTGTATAGCCTTATCTTTTACTGTCAGAAAGATTTTTCACTCATATAACGGTAGTACTATTGGATTCATCAGTACAGCACTTTCAGTTCTACTTTGGCGACTTTGACATCAGTACATATTACAGGCTTACCCTGCCTCATGGGGGAAGTCAATTATTTTTTACAAGTACAACATAGACCTTATCAAAGATTGGTAATTTTGTATTTTTTTAAGAGAATAAAGTATATTTCATACGGATATTTGTGAACTTTATCAGAAATGATTGTGAAAAGGGGAAGTATTAATGTTTTTGCATGACTTGTGAATATTCAAACTTGTATAAATTTGTTGTATGTGATAATTGTGTTTTAATGTTTATATAACACAAACATCAGGTATTGGCATGTTGATTGTGGCATTGGTATGTTATTCATATTCGAGAATGAATTACTATTTTCATTCATTACAAATTATTCTTGCACTTCAAATTTTAAACCATCAAATGATTATTTGTATCATTGTTAGTTAAGATAGTTATTTTTATTTTTTGAAAAATACAAACACAAATAAATTGATATAATTCAGTTTTAATAAGTAATATGGAATGTTTTCTGGCTACCGATGAGGCTTGGTAATGAATGGGAAAGAAATATTGTAATAACCTGAATCCAATACTTTTCTCTTCTCAATATTTTATTGCAAATTGTTAAATTGTTACAAGTTACAGTTTAGAATCAGAGTTCATTCTGAAATTAAGTGGACGATGACCAGTATATTTTTACCCTTTTTACAAAAAGATTGTCAGAATATGTATCTACAAGCTCTTAAAGCAACATGGCATCGTTAGGTAATATATAATGGAAACAAAAACATAATATCTCGTGCTACAATTTGCCACTGCCATACACATGTAAATATGTTCAATGAGTTTGGTTCTTTGCAAAACATGCCTGTTTGACATTTTTAACTTGTATATTTAAGAAGTAACATAAGAAATTTTCTGGAGAGGAAAAAGGAGTCAAAGTTTGTAAGAATTTTTCAAGCATAGGGAGTGTATGTCAAAGATTCTTAGAATAAAAGTGCATGGATTTTATCAGATTTTTTGTCATCAGATTGTGCAGCACACTATCGCCTTGCTGATGCTAGGCTGTGCTGGGGCAAGGTATTAGATCACTCATAATGTGCAAACACGAGTAGATGAGGATCATCTCCTGAAGAGTTAACAAGAGAGAGCTATCTTGAAAGTTGGTCATTTTCCTCAGTGCAGAAGGCAATGATATTCCCAAAGGAAGTACAGTGGTCTGTACCACAAACAATGTTTCCATGAATGTTTAATATATTTTTGTTCAGTTCATATGATTCATTGATTTGATTGTTTAAATCTGAAGATATTCATTCCCTGGAGCCTGGTGTTTAAAATTATCCTCTCAACCCTTTGTAAGATTCGGTTATCCACTTTGAAACCAGTGATTGAAGACCTATTTTGATTGATGTGGCAAAAGCAAGTAGCCTGTCCTACACAGGAGAAAAGAGATATGATGATATCAACAACTGAACCCTTACCTTTAAAATACTTCAAAATACTTTACAAAATACATTATTTATGTGAGAGGATAACTATGCGCGAAATATCAAATTTAATAGATTTACAGTGTATAGTATGCATTAGAGAAGGTTAAAGCAGACTGCCTTGTAAAGACAAAGCATTTTGGTTTTGTGAACAGTGTATATACCAGTTTGGTGTATACAAAAGAATTGTGTTAAAAGAAGTGGAGAAAAAGAGAGATTTGGGATGACAAGATTCTTCATTTTGTACATATTTTTTTTTCATGAAAAGTGTTGACTGATCAGTGCCTGACAGAGATCTTGAGATTTTTTTCTAAAATATCAGAGAATGCAAACCTAGATTAAATTGAAACTCTTAGAAAGTGGAGAGATATATCTAAGCAGAAAGTACTAGAAAGACAGAAAATATCTACTTTTATATCTTATCAGTGAGCAGAATATAACATTTTAAACAAATCATCCATGTTTTTGTAGGAACATGAAAGGAAAAGGTTGACTTATTTTTTCATACTATGTTTCAGGACTATGTACAGATGTAGTATATGAAAGCTAAAGATAATGCTTATTGTTTCACTTTTTTACTGCATATTAAATGATTGGTGTTAATTACGTGTCTAGATTGGTCACTAAAACTGACCAAAAGTAGTCTTATGTATCAGAGTATTCATATAGTTTGTATGCATATTTTAATTATTGTGCAAAAATATGTCACCTCTAAAATGAATGATATTGTAAATGTTGCACTTTTTGTTCTGAAGAAATGAAATCACTTTATTGAGTAAAATTAGTTCTGATTTGTGTGTCACCTTGGTTCAGAGAAAGAAAAAAAGTGGAAGTATTCTAAATTTTGAGGTTGATTGTTTGGCCATTTTAGGGAAGATGTATGATGGAATACTTTAATTTAAACTTTAAAAAGAGAGATTGACCTTCTTTTATAGTTATTTTCCCTTCTGTCACATGAATAGTACATGTTAGTTATTGCTTTAAAATAACATTGGAATATGAATTTCTAATTATATCCCTTGATTTAATATTAATATATTGGTAACAGATACTTTTATCATGGAAGTTTGTATTTATTTCACTCAGTGAGGGAAATATTCAATCGTTAAAATGATTTTCTATTAATATATTGACTATTTTTTCATAAGAGTCATAAATATTGATCGGGCTGTTTCTTTTTTTTTACTATTCTTTTGTTTCAATTTAGCATTGTATGTTTCCATACATTTCTATATGTTTTTTTAAAGGATTGTACTTACAGATTGATTTTTAAGGATACTGTTTTGTTTAAATGTAAATATACAACAGAATTCATGTCCCTTAACAATCGTGTCTATTTGGAGGATTAAGTGGTCACATAATGAAGCAAATTAAAAAGTAATAACTGATTAATATTAAAAGAAATAATCCATCATATGATATCCCTTGTCTAGATACCTTATCAATTATTGTTTCTTTAACATTAATACTCATGAATTCTACCATAGGTAAAGCAGGGAGATTTATAATTTATAATCGTGATTGTACATAATGTTCTGTAATATTTGGGTCGTGCCCTTATCTTCTCTTGTCCCTTCTTTGAAAAAAAAAATGCCATTCATTTTGATATGTCAGGAAAGATAAATGAAGCCAAGAAAGAGAAACCCTTAGGGGGTGTTGCCCAAAATCAACTGCAAATCAACTGCAACTTTGAAGATTGCAACGTGCATTTTCATTTGCGCACGGTATGCGCATTTAACAAGACGCGCATGAAACAATGATTTTGATTGGCGCGTTCCGATCAACTGCAACTTTTGAGCAATACCCCCTTAGACAGACACAGATTTTGATTGCTGCAGGTTGACAGGTATTTCTGTATATGTAACTATTCTCTCAAGCCAACAAATGCTGTGTAATAACAGAGATGCCAACCATTCCAAATTGTGTGGAATAGAAATTTAAAGGAATTCCCTACCTGTGACAGGTCAGCCATATATTTTCTTAGAACAAAATAAAAACATTGTCATCTTGCTTTATACTCTCATGAGAAAATAGTTGGTTCAGCGATTCAGCAATTCACATTTTAATTGCTATCCCCATGCATACTTGAGAACTGTTGGCATCTCTGAATATGATGTATAATAAAGTGAATGATATTAATTCAAATTGTTTGGGCTGCATTATAACCTTAAGATCCCCAAAGTGTTTTCTTACGATAGAAATGCTGCATTTTTATTGTTCATAAACTTTGGTTATCAGCCATTGTTTCATTTATTCATTTCACGTTGGAAGTCTTAATCAACAGAAGAATGGGAAATAGGAGATGCGAGTTAGTTTTGTGGGTCTTGATATTACAACTTATGCAGCTTCTGTTTAGTGTCATATTATCATGTATGCAACTCATTGAAAATTATTTTCCAAATATCAAATTTCTCTTTCGGTTATTTTCCTCAGATTCCTAAAATGACCCTGCTACTAGTTACTACTAGCTACTAGTTTCCTTCATATGGTCAAGAGTTGTTTCACATTTATTGTTCTATTCAATATTAATTATCACAATTGAAACCTGTCATAAATATATGGCTAATTTATAGAATAATGATTTTGATTGCGTCAAATTAAACTGCAGTATTTGGATCATCGAAATGTAGAGTGCTTTGCCAAAGAGAAATCACAAAAATACACATATCAAGAAAGCACTTCTTCATATTTGCATCCTTAAACTATTCTTTGCAATGATGAAGAAAGTTTGGTCAAGAATCACAAATTTGACCATTCAACAACATTTACGGATAGAGTCATGTCCATTACATCATATCCTTCCTTTAATCTTTTACTGTTTCAAAATCCCAACTCAATCACTGATGTTATCTTGAAGAATGTAACATTTCTCAGGCAACATGATTAAAATGTCTTATTGAAAAGGTTTCCACCTGTTGTAAGATGGAACCCACTCTTGAAGTTATTAGGATGTCAGTGAATTGAGAAAAAGAAAGATGAGCAACTTGTAAAAGTTTGAGCAAATTATAATAATCCAGTCAAAGCTTTTGAATTTTCTAATTTTCTGTGGTATTCTCTGAAATGGGAATCCTTGAGTTGGAAAAGTTAGCAGAATTTGTTATGTAATTGTGGACTACTTTTCATTAAATTTTACAAAAATGGGTTATTGTCAAAGTTAGAATAATTTTTCAACCTTAGTCTTTCCAAAATACTTGCAGAATTAAAACCTACATATTATTGACTTTTTCTGATAAGGAAAAAAAGTGTTATTTGATAATTGGTTCACAGAATGAATGGACAGCCAACTCACGAGCCCCCATCTATAGAAAATCTTTGAACATTTTTACAAATTGTTGCATTTATAACTTTTAAACAGATTTTGAGATTTTGCCAAAATTTTAGCAGTAGGCTTGTTTTGTTTTTCTTCATTCACTGTCAGTATGATGATTAAAGGGATGGTTTCCAGTCTAAAGGATATCTGAGGTAAAAAAATATATATATAATTTGTATCTCTGAAGTGCATAAGATTAGCCCAAAATAATGTCATTCTACATGATGTGGATTGGAAGTTATGGAGAAAACTAAACACATTTTAATGTCATGGAATGTCTGCAGGGACTGGTTTTATGTTGATTACCAATGAGTAAATTATTTTTTGCCTCAGGTACCCTTTAAGTTTGATAAAGCTTGAATCATTGTTAGCATTGCAAGTTCATTTGTTCTTGGGTAGTTGTTACATTTCACATTAAATCATGGTGGTTTTGTACATAGCAAAAATATTGTGACTTTGTACCTTCTGTCCAGTGTGCTCTCTCTTTGTGGAGTTTGCCCAATAATTTTCAGGTTAACTCTTTAAAAAATTATAATTGAGCTGTTATTTTAACTCGATTTGAATGGCGTTTGTGTGACTGATTTATGATAGTTGTGTGATGTTCGCTTCGCTTTTCTTTTGAGGAGGAATTTGTGATTAGTTTTGATTTAGAGCCAGATTTGTATGTTTTTCATGTGTCCATGTATGTTGGTGTCAATGTGTTGTTATTCTGCGTGTGGAGGGACAATTTAATGTGCTGAAATGTGGAGTGCATGTGCATTACAATTTTACTTATAATAAAAGAAATACAAAAAATACCTCACCCCACGAAAAATAAGTGAGGGCTGATTTTCCATTTTCTGTTTATTTTATTGAAGCTTTTTATTCATTTCTTTTTACCTATAAAATTGAAACTCCAAGAGCGAGGTAGTAGAAGGAACCTTCATTTCCACATGCATTACCAGAAACATTTGATCTTGGGACAAGATTACTTGGATCATAATCCGTAGGTATTGGCAGAATTGACAGAAATATTTGTTGCAACAGAACAACCAATGTACATGTATTTCTATGCTCTCTCCCCAAATCAAATCTGTTTGGCTCCCTCTGTTGGTTCCTACTTGCATCTCGTTGATGTTGAACAAAATGGGGGCGTGTTGCAGAGTCCATAGTATCTGTCAATCAGATTTAATTGACGTGGAGTGGATACGCCCCCTCATGCTTATTCATGAATTGTATTATTCAGCATTCTTTTCGCATTGTTTTGTAGTTGTATAGATATCTGTTATGTGAAATGCACACAAATATTGCATACCCCTCGTCTCCCAATTTATTGATAAGATAACGAAGAATTTGTTTTGCTCGTTGATTCTACTACCATCTCGGCATTCTGTCCACGTGCTTCAGATGCCGCACTATGCGTTCACATTCGCTAAATTATCCCTAATGTTGACATCTTTGATTACACAACTCTTACGGCTCTACTTGTGCGGCTCGCAATCAGTTGCGCGCAAAGTGAACGCACCCGCGACCTATTGTTACGATGCGGCGGAGAAGTTTGTCAACAAATATTTGTGGAATGTTTGTCTCGACAAGAATGTCTGGGAGACAAGAAAGACAAGTGGATTAACTGGTGGATTAATAACAAGTTTGTGTGTGCTTAGTAGTATGATACAGACAAGCAGGGGTCTCTTCACCCGACTGGCTGACTGCGTTGTCTCAAATCTGACAATCGTGTTTTCTCAAATAAAATGCGACTGATCAATACGAAACAAACTTTTCAGAGGGCCAGAAGTTACGTTTCACCGACCTTTAAAATACTTTAAGAAAACTTTTTTTAACAACCACAACTAAAACGATAGAAATCCACAAATGAATAGATAAAGAAGTTTCATGCAACAAGATAAAATTTCTAATTCTTATTTTTATTCATTTCAGGATAAGACAACGTTAGTTTCAAGATGACATTCAAGCGGATGTCAAAGACCAAATGAACCGTCCATTGGAGGGGGAGGCAGGCTAGAGTGCATGGAAGTAAAATTTAAATAACCTAGGGGTGCGAATTCGTTTTACGGGAGCGTAAACATCTCTCCTTTACTCCTCCTTTTGGCTTGTCAGAAGATTCATTAATTAATTCATTAGTGATAAAAGATTCATTAATTAATTCATTAACAATAAAAGATTCATAAATTAATTCATTAATGCTTGTCGACTCATTAATTGTTACCAGGGGCCGATTGCTCGAAACAGTCTTAGCTATCCTCTTCATGCTAAGGCGTCTCAAGTTCTTGTGTCACCCTCTTAGTCGTATCAACGCAAATGTCTATGTTACGAGGGCGACACAAGAAGTCAAGACGTCTTAGCATGAAGAGGATAGCTCACACCATTTCGAGCAATCGGTCCTTGGGCTCTATTCTACTTCATGTGAAGGGGGAGGGGAGGGGGGGGGGGCACAATCCCTGAGAGGGACACCAAAATCCATTCGAATCCTGTGGGTATATGTAAAATCTTGCGCATATGGTTCATTTCAAGAAACTCATTGTTGAAGGTAAAAATAAACTTTTCGTACTATACCCAAATCGGTCTTGGGGTAGAACAAAGTATTGTTTTAGGTTAGAATTAAACTTAAGGACGTGTTTATAGCTGATTTTCCTTAACGAATCGTGTTCGCGTTAATCTGACTCAGAATATCAAAAGTGATACCGCACACGTTACGATCGGCTTACGACCCCATTTGGGAAATTAATCGCAGTCTCCTTCAATATGGGCATTTTGGGCAATTCTTATTCTGAAAATTCAAGTGAATATGAGACATATGATTTGAATGCGTTGATCAGCTTTATAACAGTTTTAAGGGCGATCAGTTTCAAATCATAAAGCCCCGGTCACATAGTACCCCGGAAGCAACACGGTTCACCCCGACTCTTTGTTATTTCACAGTTAAAGCCCCGGTCACATAGGACCCCGGAAGCAACACGATTCAACACGAATCTTTATTCTGAAGCAGTTAATTGTGAATTAACAAAGAGTTGTGTTGAATCGTGTTGTTTCCGGGCCTCTATATGACCGGGGCCTAACTGCCTCAGAACAACGAGTCGGGGTGAATCGTGTTGTTGTCCTATGTGACCGGGCTTTAGCAATCTTCAGACTATTTTGACTGATCCTACTTCCTTATATCTGGGAGCCGATTTGGTGTTCTTTCTGCTAAGAAAGCTTGCATGATGCCATTGCTCTTTAATCATTAATCTGAGTACCCAGAACCTCGATCAAAGATACTCTTAGTCGTGACGTTTTAACTTAGACATGTTAGAATGCCCACCTTTATATCATTATATGATTTGGAGTCACACAATTATTTTCCCGGGCGTGTATCTGGACAAGATCCATTAGATGTTGAATCCACCAAACGTCAAACTTTGATGGACAACGTCGATCCATCTACCTGTCAAGTTATTTTGATATTGGATATCCTAATAATCGGCTAGTTTGAATCCATTATATCGAGTGTAAGATCTAGAGGGATAGTGTAACCTTCTCATGACATTTTGCCATCGTGGTGGCAAGCAAAATATACAACTCAGACTCTACAATTATACTTGTTACGTTTGATTGGGATTGAAAGTGTCAAGTAGTTTATCAGAATATTTATTTAAAAAGGTTTGTTACATGATGATTCGGAATTCCGGAAGTAAAAGTGACACTGAGCATCTCAAATATAGATCGGGATTAAAATTCTCTTCTTGTGATTAGAATGAATGTGCCCCCGGCCTTATTCATAAATAACTTTTTTTTTTCCTTTTCAAACTTTCTTTAAACAATTTTTTTCAAAACAAATTATAAAAATGTGGCAACTCAGGTTAGTAGGGCACACACTGGTTCTTAGTTTTGATAGCCCGCTCCCCCTACCCTTCCCCCAATGTCTTGACGACCGAACAACCCCCAAAAATAAGATAAAATTAAAAAATAATTGGAAAGAATGTATCTAAGAAATGTTACGCCCTCATTTTTCAACCTTACATTGGCACCCTCTTTTGTCTACATAGAGACTCGAGTTCCCATAAACCCCTATACCTCATACGCAAAATTTGTTCAACGAAACAGTATGTGAAGATTTTTGTTATGATATTGGCCAAGTAAGTTATCATTGAAGGGCGCCATCTGACATTCTTCTTTGCTATGGAATGCAGTGACAGACTTTTTTTTTCATTGGATGATTTCAAAAGTTTTCAGTATTGTTTGAGGGGCCATTTCAACTGTCCACGGCTAAATCTACGAAAGATGTATTACGACAATCGTCCTTAATTGGTTGATAATAATTTGAGCCAACAAAAAAGAAAAACTTGTACTTTTTTATTTTTATCTCTGACAGTAGATTGGATCTTCATCCATCTTCAAGTCATTTGCATGCCAATTATATTGACCATAAACAACAACAGTTAATTTTAGAGAACAATAACAAAAATGTGCAAATCTGAAGATACAGAACAAATGGTTCGAATTGAATATACATGTAGTTCAATTCGGGCAGCAGGATGTGATCAGCCTGTACGTGTGACTGCCCTTTAATATTTTAAGTGTTCCTAATTGGTAATTGCATGAGGAATAAACGTATGTGATTACCATGACTCCTTCACTTTCCGGTGAAAATGTGTCCTCTTTAGAAAACATGAACATGAGCACAATATTTTTTCAACCCAAATGCTAAATTTTTCTTACAAAATTGATGGTAAAGGAAATTTAATGGACATGTCATAAAATATTCACTTTCATTTAACAGGTTTAAAAGGTCATATTCTGATTCAGAAGGAAAGACGTCCATCGACCAGAAGTCTTCCACTCACTAACCCGCGAAAAGGGAATTTTTATGCACCACATTTGGTGCTTTGAAAACAAACTCATCCTCAAGGGTTCAAAAAATAAAATATCAATCAAAACTGTCACTCTTCGAAAATGATGGAGGGATATGAATAAGCTCTTTACTTCATCCGTCCGAACGTTGTCAAGAAAAAACGAGAAACTCTTTTGAACTGTCAGAAGATTTCACGGGTGGCCTAACTCCAATAGTCGGGCAGAAGGTGGCTGTTGCTCCGTCTAATGACCGTGAAAGATAACATTATATAAAATCATCTTAGGAAAATATTTTCTAGTTGAACGTAGCAGATCTCGCCCATTCCCCCATAGCTACCAAAACAGAGCTCGCATGGAATTGATTGGGAAAGTTGGGGGGCTCGCTCCAGAGTGAACAAATAAAATTAGTTTCAAAAGAGACTTCTCTTTTTCGTCTCCACATGCGCCAAGTCTGAAGTCATTTCGTTTTTTTCTCATCGCAAAACAAATTTTTAGGGGCGGACCCAGTATTAGCCAAGAGGGGTGGGGTGATGGAAGCTCTTCGGACAGAAGTACTTGGAAATCGGTAAAGCCCCCGCCAGTTAAGTCACATATAGAATCCCGGAAGCATCACGATTCGCCCCGACTCGTTGTTCTGAGGCAATTAACTGTGAATTAACAAAGAGTCGGGNTGGGGGTAGGCCGACAAATTTAATAGAGGGTGTCTAGTCGTCAGAAGGGGGCAGCCGATTCGGTCTCTTACATGTGCTAGTGCTCATAATTATGTATTTCAGTGAACCTCTTGGGAACGAAATATTCTTGACTAGCGTTATCCATTCGAAAGTGAATCGAATGGAAAGGAAATCAATCAAGCACTTATATATAAAACTATATGGTTTCACCTCCCTTGATCTAATATGGATATTTCATTTCCGGTGGTCTAGTTTAGTATTAAAGACGGGAAAATAAGAATAAAAAAGGTGTTGGAATGATGAACTCCCAACAGTGGAAAGACATTTTACCCCCTTCCTCACTTAATATCAACCCACCACAATCTGACATCAAATTTCCAATTTTTTTTTTTCTTCTAATATGAGGCTAACTTTCTGGAATACGGATAGCTTTATTGGTATAATAAATCGAAGGGATGTTATACTAATACTTTTTAAATGTTGTTATAGGTTGTCATGCATACCGTATACTAGGTGGTTGGTATGCTACCTCATGATATTTATCAACAAAAATATTTATTCGTATTATTTGCCTTTTTCTTTTAAATATCACATATTTCAATGTTAGTTATGAGATATAATTGTCTTTAAACCATACTGGAACGTTGATATTGAACACCAAGGTTATCTATGTGGAGGGGAAAATACTTTTAAAAGAATATTAATTTTAATGTATTATGCTTTTCTGCTGTACACGATTTTTCATCGGCTTGCATTCATAGTCGGTTTGTGGCGTTATATTGTCAGATTAAAAAAGGTTGCGTGGATGTGAAAGAAGCTATATAGATGTATGAGATGAAAATAAAGGATATTCAGAAAATAGAAGAAGTTGCATGAATATAATATGAAAAATTAATCAGCTTTTGGGAGGTTCTAAAAGCGTCGTCGTATTGGAAACAGAAACTTTCTTGGAAAGAAAGGAATTTCTTTGGTCAAGCATGGAATTTAATGACAAGATGTATAATATTGTGATATTTGTATGTTAATTAAATAGCCTCTCTACCTTCACTATCCATCCACAAGTAGAGATTCATCTTAAAATATATATTTTTGAAATATGAAATCATGATTAAATCTGTACAACAAGGACAATAACAGCTTACGTGTGTCCTATTTGCTGGTCAAAAGCCACATATACATACAACTGCCAGTATGCGCTTAATCTACAATCAGTGTAGTACTCTGCAATCATTCCTCAACATCATACTCACAGATGAATTATGCCATGAGTAGAGGGCGCTGTTTCATAACAATCAGAGCTATATTCTCTATTCACTTTGCCAACAATATACGTATTTATTCTCAAAGATAGGCAAGGACCGTCATGGCAGTACACAAGTAAGAGTAGTTCATGGAATAAAGACAAGTAGAATGTAAATTTATATTCGTCTTTTGAGTTTCGTCATGGACATTGTAATACTTTTGAAACGTGAATGCATTTATTGCAAATAAACGGAGTACCTTACTTAGACTTAAGCATATTTCTCATAATCTGACAACTTAATACAATCATTATATTTTCAATGTCCCTTTTGACATTAAATGCATGTAAAGGACAGATTAGATGATTGGTAAAGAAAGTCAGTTTTTTTTTTCCAAAGGAACCTTGAGTGCAAATAACCTGAGAAATAAAGGTGACTTGCACTTTAGAAGTCATCGCCTGCACGTCCCAAACCGACGTCCATACAAAAACCATCCGTCAAAGTAACGTTTAGTATTGACGGGTGTAAAGTCGAATTATCCTCACTTTAGTTCAAAATGTCACTTATTATCACTTTCATTTTTCCTCAGCAAAATTGTTGCATTTGTACACTTCTTAAAGTACTTCTGTCTAACAACGATGTTGACACGCAAATCCCTGCACTTTTAAGCGGGACTGCTCTTGAGTCCAGTCCAGTACCATGGGACAGGACTTGTGCCAACTTGGTGGGCACGAGCAGGGATTAGAAAGTCAAAATCGGACATTTATTGGGCCGTTTGATCCCCTGTAGACCCAACGAATCACTGTCAGCTGATTTGATTGACAGCTCAGCTTCTTGCCAGGTACACATTCCAGAGCTCTCAAGGTGTATTGTGTTTTAATTGTGAACAAACTAGTCGAGTGCCACACACTCTTCAACACTGATCGGGGGCGTGGAAAGCAGGGTACAGGAGAGAAGGTGCCTCAGTCTTTTACAACTTTCAACGTCTCTTATAAAACAACTCAAACTATTGTTGTAACGTGAATGGACATTTTCTCAACGAAGTGATATAAAGAAAATAGGTTTTGAGGCATCGGTCGAGTAGGGGGCATAACAGATTTACACAACCAAAACAAACAGGTCCTTTCGAGCCCCCCTTAATTCAGCCGGCGGGACTCTGTAGGCTGGCTCCCCCGGGCCTCCCGGGCAAACATGTCGCCTGGGTTCGACGCGGTAACAATACAATGGAGCGATCGACAGCTCATATAAGTCACCTTCCTTGATAGGCAGATGAAGAAGAATGCCTACTATGTCAAGCTCTCTTTCTCACATCGTGTCAATTTCTTGCGCTCTTTTTTACTTGTCCCTTCATACCCTGGTCAGCCGTCCATCATCCAGCAGGTGTACCCTCACACACACATGCCTCACAACCTCTCCTCGTGTTGAAGCCCAACGCTATTTCTATTTGACAATTATTCCTCAAAATGATGAGGAATAACTTGGTGATGATACTTATTCACGTGTTTGATAGGTATATATTTAAGAGTCCACACAATGATGGATGACGAACAAAAGCGACCATGACTCAACGTAAACATTGAGAGTTTAAATGTTCAACAAAGAAATAAAAGGGCATGATCAGAAATTTTAGCACGGTTCAGAAGTATATAATGCTTTTTATTCTATTCTGTAAAAATAACAAGAAAGGTTAATAAAAAGGGACGTTAAATGACGTCAGATTTGTGACTAAAAGTATGTCAAATTAGGACGTTTCTGTTGTACCATTACTGACTTGCAGGAACCTTGGGTAGAATCAGTGACCTTAAACATGTTAAAGACATCATATACACAAAGTATGTGCGATTTATAAGGAAAAAAAGCAAATCACTCTTTCTTGTCCTTATTCATGAAATTGGATGAATGAGAAATCGACAAAGTAAATGGAAAATTAAAAAAAAAATTACACATGAACTATAACCATCAAGATACCAATGAAAATTAAATGCATATAAGGCCATGGACTCGTAATTCCAGTACAACGTGCGTGCCTTTGCAGGTGATGGTTTTTTGGCACTAAACCCTCAAAATGTTGGGTTCTAAATCTAATGTTTTCACAGAATAATTCATGTACAACAACCATCTAGATACCATATTGCATTAAAAAAATAATCACAGCGTTATGACGTGTCGTTGATAGTTCAGATACTGAAGTATTTATCTTATGTGTATAACAATTACGTTTATGTCTGTTTGTGTGTGTGTGTTTCTGTGTAACTGTTTATACCATTATTTTAGCACAATCCAGTTTTCAATCCCTCTCTTTTATTTCACTTTCATTTCAAGTAATTTTCTAAACTTTGTAAGAAGGACTTAAATAATAATTAGATATAATTACAAAAATATAATTGAGAAATTAATTCTGGAGCAGCGTTAGAAGGAAAAAATTATTAATATGCATGAAATATTAACGATACAACGAGTGTTTTCTTAATTCTGGTGAAAAAAACCCACAAATTAATGTTTTGGTCGGATATTTGGTAAGTAATGGCAAAGTATTAAAATGAAATCTGTACATAATTTAATCACCAAACCTGTAGAGTTCCTTTTAAACCAAACTTGTCATCCTTTTTTTTTTATATTTCAAGTGTAATCGAGAGAGACAGAGTCAGGGAGATGGAATTGGAGGCTGAGAGAGAGAGAGAAGAAAATGATAGATATAGACATTAATATATTGATAGAGAGAAGGAAAGAGCGGAAGAAATAGAGAGTGTGTGTGTGTTTGTGTGTGTGTGTGTATGTGTGATAGAGAGAGAGAGGGAGAGTAGAAGAGGTAGAAAAACTATGAATAGAGGGAGGGAACAATGGAGAGAAGGGAAGAGAGGGAGAGAGAGAGGGAGAGAGAGATGAAGAGGAAGAGACACATATAAACAGAGAGAGAAAGAGACATGGAGATAGAGAGAGGGAAAGAGATGGAGATAGAGTTAGGGAGAGAGACATGGAGATTGATATGCTAGATAGAAAGGGGGTGGAGATAGATATAGAGAGGGGTGGGGGGAAATGACACACATAACAATAGAAAGAGGATAGAGGTGGAGATAGAAAAAGAGAGATAAAGAGAGAGAGAGAGAGAGAGGGACATACACAGATAAATAGATAGATAGAGAGAGAGGTGGAGGGAGAGAGATAGATAGAGAGAGACAGAAAAAGAGAAAGAGAGGTAGGGGGAGAAAGAGAGAGAGAGAGAGAGCGGGAGAGAGAGAGAGACATAACAATACTACAGGTGCCTCGTGGATACACACCTGTATGAGCTTTGGTAACAAGGTGCTGCTATGCAGGTGTTGGTATGGCTACCTTGTAACGTGTACAACCAGGGGTGACGAAAATAACGAAGTGGCTTCAACTACATCTGTTTTCTTTTTCTTTAGAAGTGAAGCAAATCTTGTTCTTTCTTTTCAAACCACTCGCCCACGAAACACCTTCCTTTCAGGTATTCGCTTCATTTTTTCCCCTCAGGACCGTGAAAAAATGCATAAGAGAGCAGATAACGGAGAACTTTGGCTTTTGCTTGTGTGAAAGAAAAGCGAAATATATAGAAAAGAAGGATGGGGGTCCTTTGAATTCTGTACAATTTAATAAATCTTACTCTTTTTGTCATGGGAAATCGTCCGAATTTGTGTTGCGATTGCAACCTCCTAAGTTGTTTTAATGAAGGTCACTTTGGCTCGAGCGTGCGGATTCAGTGTCCGAACTCGAACTTTGAAAGATTTCTTGTATGATATGGAATGCTTGACGTCACATTTCAATGTCACTTCGTCACGAAAACGAAAACTCGTTGTTATTGTGATGAACGGATATATTGAATATTATGACACTTGTACACTGGAATTCCCACGTTACACTTTGGGTTTAGCATCATGGGTGTACCCATGATTGTACACACGGAGGGGGTGGGGATCAACTGAAATAGCAAATATTGCAACCCTTTTGCCTACCAGGGATTCAGCGTATGCCAACGCTTCAGAGAAATATCCGTAGTCTGGCATAGGTCGGTTAAAACTTCCAAGTGTTACTGCAGCGCCATTTATAGGGCTTGTTTGGGCGGGGCAAAACAGTGCCACCAGTGTCAGTTGCGCCCCAACCCTCCCAGTCTTTGCCCGACTCTCAAACCGGCATGCTCATACCATTACGCCAAGTCTACACACGTTTCATCGGTGGCGCCATTCTGTAAGCTGGATCCAAATACATCCTGTGTTCACCTTGATAAGAAGAAGTCCACCAATGGGTATTTTAAACCGAGCGAATTTCAGTGTTAATCCCTTTTCAGGATTGACAAAGCATGATGTATATAAGGCATAGTACGACTCCACTGGTGTTCTAACTCAAAGTGACAAATATTGCTTGTTACTTCTTCCATGCCTGCCCTTGCAAGGCTTCAAGCTGTCACGCTCCTTGCTAGAAAAGAACCCTTTATCTTTTTCAAAGATGAAAACAAACCGGTGACAATACTATTTTGTTGTGGTGAAATAAACAACATTCCTGGCTTTATTAATAACAAAAGGGGAAATTCATCATTTTATTCCAGAGAGAATAGCGAGCATTCGAGCGGTGTTGATGAAGCACATATAAAAGAATTAAAGAAGAAAGGATATAAAATAAGAATAGAATCTACTGTGAAGATGACACTTCGCACACAGCCATGTGGCACCAGCAAAGCTTGGATATAAATAAAATGTGAACAGATTTAGGAGAAATATCCCTACTTAATCTTTTGGTCAACGGGTGGGGAAGACTTTCTACTGCACGTGCTTGTGGCATTCCGATTTAAGAGTTCGTTTCCTCTGTCAGAACACGTTGTGGCCTTTATCTTACAGATGACAAAATAATTTGTCAAGTCTGGCGCCTTATTAAGATGCTTACATAAGAAACATAGGAAGATATGAGAACTGAACGGTACGGGGGAAGGGCATTTAGCGATTAAAATAGCACGAGCAACAATGAACCCACTGTAAAAGGTTAGTCAGGGTACATTGAGTTACTATTAGAAAAAGTAATGATTTTCAAAGTTCATATAAAAATGTATGAATTTTATGATCTTTTGATACGTAGTTTATGTATCCAAGTTAAAATTCTAAGAGTCATCATTTTGGAAAAATGTGTTGCTAATTTCTGTCTTATTACCGTTTTCGGCGTTCCCCAAGGACTATTCATGAGTCCATGTTTGTTTTCAGCACGTATAAAGCATATTCACTTTATTTGAATATCTGATGCTTTATGGTTCCCAAGTCTATTCCTTGATTTCTTGGGGAAAAAATTCTATAAGTTGGGATGTTTTGCATTCAAAGATTTATTTGTGTAAAGAAAAGGTAAAAATATTCTTGAACAAATTAACAAGTTGAATTTACTACAGCTTTACCTTCGTTGTTGTTAACGATATTCAAATTTTGCATCGATTCCTTTTGCGGCATATAAGCTTTCCTTCGCGAAACTACATTTCATGAAGGTCTTACCTATCCATTTCAACTTCAATTATACCAACAAATGCATATTATTAAAAAGACAATCGATGTAGAGTACAGTATATACAGCAATCATTAATGTTATTGTCTCTTCAAAGAATAAATAAAAGGACTGGTTTATTAATGTAAAAACGATTAATAACGATATAATTCTCACTCAAGCACAGTCGCGTTTCCAACACCAGATGTAATATCTGAACATTCAGAAAATGATGGACATTCCCCGACCTTGATTCTCTATTGCCATCTCTTATACCATGTTTATAACATTTTTCCTATTATTCACAAAGTGGGGCTGACTTAGGATTTACCATTCATTCTTTTCAAATTCTTGCAGGGCTTACGGGCACAATGCTTTTGAACAGGGCGTAAAATAGAGAGGTGTTTTGAGGAGAAGAAAATGATGTTTGGACCGAGATACCGACTAATTACGAAGCACAAGCAAAGGGTTGACAAACGGGACTGGAGATGCAGAGAGAATAGGAATCGCTACAAGTTATGGAATGAGACAGATTTGATAAGATGGTTGATTTGTTATGTATTAGAAGTGACAGCTTGTGGGATTAAATATATCCAAACGGATGGGCATGGTGTCAGTCGATTCGGATATTATTTTTCAAACTGATTTATATCTTATTCTTTTTAGATGATTGTGCTCCTTGCCAGTAAAATCATCATTTCATCAATACAGATCTTTTAAAGGTGTTTATACTCTCTTAATTCCAAAGATTTATTTTTAAGTCCAAAAGATTTATTCTTTAAATACACTGCCGGCTTGAGATAGTGACAAAACTTTAAGGTGACTTAAAAATTTAAAACTGTTAAAGTTTTATGAATCAAATCCATTATGACTTAAAAAAACAAAGACTTTTAGATTTATTATTAAAACTTTTTTGGATTTATGTATGTTAGAAACAACTCTCTGTGGACTTAAAATCGTAAGACAATGAAAGAATTATTTTCAAAAAGTCTTAGGGACTTAATATCAAGTCTTAAGAGATATAAACATTTTAAGTCTTAACAAATACTTAAAATTTAAGTCTTCGGAATTAAGAGAGTAGATTATTTGATTTTGGTAATTATTACATGAGATATGTCTGTGACAGCAGATTCCGTTTAGAGTTTGTTGTAAATATCAATCTCATTGATATATGTCAGCGAATCAGGCATGTGCTAAAATCGTTTAGTCTCATCTTATTCAAAATGTTTTTAATCAATTCGAACCATTCTCAACCAATATTCTGAGTTGAGAAAAACGTGGTTCGCGATTTTTCTAATTATTAGAGAAAGCAGGTTCTGTCCCCACTCTATTTGTTTGTATATCTGTGTTTCCTCTTTTTACTGCCCCCTTTTCAAATGTAAGAACTCTCTACTCTATATAGAATAAAACGTATGAAGAAATGAAATGAAATAAATGATGAAAACTTGACATACTTGCTTGTCCTAGGGTAAAACTCATCCTAGGGTAAAACCGAAATTCAAGAAAATACTATTCTTATCCTATTTCTTGATAGCATTGATGACTTAGCAAATTATTTACATACAGGTCAGTAACCGTATAACAGATACCTGTCAATGTTGGCAGCTTTACAACTTATAACGGAAGTAGCATGTGATTCATTTGATGTATTTATGGACAGGGTTCATGGCTATAGGCAGGATAAACGGATGCATTCATTTCTGAACCGAGCCAACACTCTAAGTGTCAACTCTCGTAAAAGATGCAATGACACCGTGGTTTGGTTGACTTTATTTACATTATTTTGCTCTTGCGAACTAATGTTACTTTCATTATGTTTAAATCCATGCATTTCTCTCCTTCCTTCTGTATCCCCCTCACTCACAGACAGACACACACACATACACACACACGCGCGTATATCCTGACACCATTTTGATATTTCTATATCTCTATCAATCAATCAATCATACGCATTCATGCACGCACACCCTCATTCCGGTTCCTTTTTTTTTTCCATTCTCTCTCGCTCCAATTATACACAAACGCACTCACAACGCACACCGCACATCGCACTAATCTTCATATATGATTACACACACACACACACATACTTTCTTCCTCACCAGATTATTATTCTACTTATTCTACTTATATATGTGTTCTTAAAATCCCACATGCACACTTTCACACACTTCCCCCCTACACACAATTTATTTCCCATCACTTCTTATCATTAATACTTTTTTCTCCCTCTATTTCCTTTCTCAATACACATACATAACGCTTTCCCCACATAATTATCAGTCTCATTTCCATTTTCTATCTTTTCTATTAGCGATACAGAATTCCTGCTCCCACCCCCACAAACACACACACCCGCTCTAAAACGAATTCTCTTATACTCAGAAAGAAATCCGTTGGAAGTAGCATGAAACTTTTTCGTCATTTAGAATTGCGGAACAAAGACAATACATTACGTAACACGAAGAAGAGCATGTGTCCCTAAGTGCATCAAACCCTACACTGTTAGTCCCTTAAGCCCGTTTTTAATTCAATTACCAGTCATTATTTATTTTAAAATTTAATGCAACAGATGTGAGTGGGTTTCTTCCCGGAAACAAAAGAAACAACTGCTGTAATTTATATTTAAGATAAGTCATCGCTGCCAAATCGGGAGAAATAACTCTCTATATCAAAGGCGCCTAACACTTTAAAGGAAGAAATTCGAACATACAAAACGATGGAAAAGATGTTTTTCTCGAAGATTAAGAACAAGTAGTATTTTTCTTTAAAAACCATGTTTTACTTGTACTTAGCACCATTAGATCTAAGCAGATTTTGTTTCACTGTTAGGAAAAGACAGTCGCAATAATTTTTTCACCGTTGGGTGTTTTTATTGCTACACTTTAACATCTTATGAAGATAAAACTCTATTTAAAGCAAAGGGACCTCCTGTCCATACGCGACTCAAATCATATTGAAAATCGATAGAGAAATGCATTATCAAAGCATCTTAAGAGTGTTTTTGGACCGAACTATGTAAAGTTTGTAACCTTTTTTTTCGCCCTATAACTATATTGCTATAGTGTAGCTTTAGTATAATTTATTTTAGTGTTTGAACGCGCTTTAAATCGTGATATCGTTAATGAACTAATTAATATATATCATTAGACTGCATAGTCTGATGCACAAGGCTGTTATATTAAAAAAAGGGGGATATATCATTTACCAGCCTAAACTAACCGAGTCAAGGAACATATCGGAAAGTATCAAACTATTTTCTTTAAAATATATGAAAATGGTAGCTGAGTCATACTTGTTAAATTTTAACATCAGCCTCTATATTTGAATTAAATTTTTTATAGATCCTAAGATAAACTCCGCTTCAGCTTTAGAGGTTTAAGAGTCTTTAAAGCAAAATTTTGTGCGGCTGGGGGGGGGGGGGGTAATATACTTTCAGGTAATGCGTATCACAATACCTTTGTTTATAGATTTGAGCAACATATGAAAAAGAAGAAATCTATATTAATTTTCTGTTAAAAAATATTAGTATTCTGACTCATATCTCAAATACATATTCATTTACAAAATATGAGAATAATGATATCTCTTCCACGCCAACGCCAGAGTAATACCGCCCTCAATGGTCGGCTTCCAATACATTGTGAGGCATGTATGTGCAGCAGCTATAGAAACCATTTACTCAAACAGTTTGAAATATCATCAATACCTTGCATAAAAAAATAGATAAAATATATTCTCACTTGACAATAATAAGAAGGAAACAGAAGTAAACAGTAGTAAACGTCCATATTCAAAATCGTGTTTTTTTTTTTTTTTTTTTGGGGGTTTTGGGGGGGGGGGGTTTTTTTTTTTTTTTTTTTTTTTTTTGGGGGGGGGGGGGCATATACCTTATTAAATTACTACACTTTTAAATATATTCTCACTTGACAATAATAAGAAGGAAACAGAAGTAAACAGTAGTAAACGTCCATATTCAAAATCGTGTTTTTTTTTTTTTTTTTTGGGGGGGGGGGGAGGGTAGAATACTCATTAGTCACAAAACCATCAACTGTCATTTGGATTTATTATGAATTTTATGGTACCAAATAGGCTTATTCGGCCAATTTCATACTTCACCAAAAACATTTAAAATTGATCATTTGATTCGGCAGAACTTGAACTAATACGCGTCGAATCAATTCCGCACGAAATGTAATACTTATGATGCGCCTTGAGCACTCCACAGAGCGGATTAGGCGCTATACAAATGGCATTATTATTATTATTATTATTATTATTATTATTATCATTATTTTAAAAATTGATCAAAATTGGACCCGGGTAACCTACAATGTACAAACAAACTCAGGTTTTAAGCTCATCTCACAAAGACTATTTGATGAATTCGACGAGGAAACCCATCCAAATCGGAAGTTATATCATCGAACGTCGATGTCATTTTCATCATCAACTTGTAATATTTCTGGGAAAGTTCAGTCATCGGGATGGCAGGAAACAGAGGTAGATCTCTGCCAAGCTCGTTTACCCTCATCCCCCATTTATCGATGGCCAAGTTCCATATATCATGATCATCATTATGATTGAACATGTAAAACGGTCAGAATATTACTTTCAAAAGACTTTAATAGGACTGGAGAAAATGAAACTGATTTATATCATCTATGTTAGACCCTCCTTTCAGGAGAATGAATACGATGATGGTGATAGTGATCACGATGAAATTAATTTTTAAAAATTATGTTTTGATAATGCACAGTCTTCTACCATGCACAAAATAATACTCTTATCTAACATTACATATCAACAATAATTAATAGATAATAAAATATATGAAAAAATATTTTATGAAAAAATTTACCAAAATGATATTGATGATTACGACGATTATAATGATATACTAACAGCAATTGTATAAATGATAATGAATTCAATAAATATAATCATAATAATGGGATAAAGTATGAATATTTCTCGATTCTTTAACGGTTTTTTTCTGCTAGTTATTGCTCAATTTATTTCATTTTCTTTGATTCATCAGCATACCCCTCATTCTTGGAATAGCGTGTGAGAGAAAGATTATCAAAATGACCTTTACACAATCCATTTCAAGGCCATTCACACAATGGAGTCCACAGGACTCGCAAGAACTCCCTTCATTGAGCATAAAAACCAACCCTTCACAATGGCGGCTTCCCACTCCATAGATTTATTGTAAAAGTGTTTTATTCCCCCAAACTTTGGGATTATTCCGCTCTGAATAAAAATGTCTTTCTGATTCATAGTCATCTTCTATTGTACGCCATGAAGAAGCAAAGAAAATGATGGCCCTATTCTCTACTCTCCCATTATTCAAACAATTTTTCTTTACTTTCCTATTGTTCGTATTTCAACGTTGTAAAAAAAAAGGCAGAAAAGGGAATAATGGATGTTTGAAAAAAGGGAGTGAATAATTCTGGGTTTCGCTTGAAGGAATAATTCATTTCATACCTTACTATCCTGGGCATGAAGGTTGCATTGTAGGGCCTTAATATTGGTGTCATTAGGTGATTTCAGTTGAGTGGCGTATAATAGCTTGTGTCAACACTGTACCGATAGAAGGACGGTTAACAATCTTCCCACTGCGTATTAAATACAGATTTTGAAGGAAAAAGTCACGGCTGTTGAATAGTAAAATACAAAAAGAAAAATGATTCGAGCGTTTCGTGAGTGTATTTCGTTAAAGGAGGCATGCCATCAAAATATGATAAAATATCTATAAGTCATATTCACACGTCATGAAATTTTCGTGGTATAAATTTCGTCAAAATAATAATTGATATGAATATTAATTACTAATGAATCATGAAGTTTAAAGACTCTTCTTCACTCGTGTAAGAAAGTGAATTTAATCAATTCACGTTCGCAGAATTTGGCCAAATGCTTTGACGTTCTTTCAATTTCAATTCAAAATCCTCATTTCTGAATTTCCAACTCGTGCTATACGACAAAATAAGAAGTTGCTTGTGTTCTTTAAATTCTGACGACAGAATTTATAGTCTTATTCATCATGATGAAAGACTCCCTTTAAATATTAAACTTTGTCACCGAAACGAGGAGGGTTTCTAAAGTTGTAAGCGGCCAATATGGTGGTATTAGTGATGTGGCACCCATTAACCAGTTTATAAATGCAGTCGTCTTACCCCGCTCAGACACAGAGGAGCCAACAGGGAAGCGATATCAAGCATATGCAGTTTGACTTTTCACTACTCAAAGTTAAAAGTCAATTTGAAATTTTTGTTTGAAATGGCTTCTTAAATTGTAGAAATGGAAGCAATCTTCATGCATGTGTATTGCTGTTTATACTTTGGCAATATCATATCATTCTATAAGGAGCGAGAATTGTATTATTTGATTTTTGGTAAAGTTACTCGAAAAGAGTCCTTGAAATAGTAAATTATTGTTTATACTCTAACAACAGTAACTTCAAGAAACTTATGTAAATTTTGAATGTTATCTTGAATTACCTACTCATTCATTATCATTTAGGATTGTTTTTATTCATACAAACAATTATTTTCATATTGATTAAATGATTACATGTGAAGACAAATTATTTAAAAAAAATCAATGAAACGTACAATTTCAAAAATCTTTTTAAAATATCTAAGCAACATGCATTTGTGGTCAGTCAACATTCCTGTTTTCTTTGTGTTAGTAGTAGTCTGTGCCCCATAAAAATAACGCTTTATGATATTTTTAATAAACAGAAGTTTTAGGACAACCTCAAGGGATATTTGCACATTTTTGCAATAAAATTCAATCACGAAATTTGCTGGAAAAGGGGAAAAATTTTAAAATCAAGCATGCATTCTCCCATTCCAGTAAAATTCTTAACCTTTTTTTTATGTAATGTGTGCGACCGTTTCATATAAAATATAGCTGAAAATAATGAATGTTTATCTACAAATCATCAAGGTTTGCGATNCGGGTATTTTCCGTTGATAACTTGGAATTTAAAGTACGAATCACTCTTTTAGTCAGCCGATATACCAGTTTTTCATTTGTTGATAAAATGTAATCACTATTATCCCTATATGATTGTGAAATCATATGAATCACTAATGATATGAAAAATATTTTCTGATAGCACTTAACTACTGAGGAGTAGAACTGATAATATATTTCCGAAAACTTTGGAGATCATGACTACCTATTATTTATGTTCCTAGTATTTGCTCGAGAATCTTTTAACTGTATTTGACCACTATACAAAAATACACAATATTAGAATGAAACAAACAAATATACACACATATATATATATAAAACGTCATACAAAAGGTTTACCGAACATTGGGAAACATAATGTCCAAAGAACTGTTAGTCAACATAGTATTCAACTTATGGTGGAATTTTTCCCTCTCACTATAAGTTTGACGTATTCTTTTAGCCAAAATTTATGTAACATACGTCCAACTTCTGATGAAATTTTGCAATTCTACTGCAAGATGGTTTTGTATTAACCAATATTCATGTGGAACAGCATGTTGCCTGGTATTCTTTTGGTACATACTTTTGTCCAACTTTTCTAAGAGTGTGTCGAAAGATTTAAACTGATTGTAGAAGAGCATGGGGCAAATATTACACCTTACATGAATTTAACCTACGATCATTTCTGAATCCTCCTGCTGTATCTTTATAGCTATTGAACCCACCCCCAAAAAAAATCCGAGTAAAAAGTAATTTTAGACAAAATATCGGAACTTTTGATAGCTGTGTGGGTGGTAGAGCTGCACTGTGTATTCTTTAATATAGCAGGCCAATCGGAAAATTGGTTGACTAATTTTTTTCTTCACATGATCCCTCCCCAGTAATTTTTTTCTGATCAATGGTTTTTATTACTCGGGTAGCCAACCCGGTGTATGATCTTAAATCTGCGGGTTCGGTGCATATCGACTATTGATATCTTGTCTTATTTTTTTTTATTTGAATGTATTTTAATGTTCTGTTTGTTTTAAGTTAGATCTAAAATATAGTCTCAAAATGTATTGTAAAACGAAAATATGTGTGTTTGAATTAAGTCATGGATACGTTCCGGTCATTGGTTTGCAACTAAATGCGAACTCGAATTTGTACAGGTTGGATATTCAATCGCTCTGGGCCATTTTTATGAAAATGCATCACTTTAGCATTTTCAGCTATCTTAGCATATATGCATTTAACCCTTTTTTAAATCACATATCAAACAAAGAAGAATGGAAAGGGGTAATGTTGTTCCGATAAGAGTGATGCTGAATGGCTTATGTCGTGACCAATCTATCCCATCTCCAACTTTGCCTTTCACCATTCGTTAAATGTTTTTTTAAAGCATTCCAGTTAGCAGGTTAAGCCCCGGTCACATAGGACCCCGGAAGCAACACGATTCACTCCGACTCTTTGTTAATTCACAGTTAACTGCCTCAGAACAATGAGTCGGGGTGAGTCGTGTTGCTTACGGGGTCCTATGTGGCCGGGGCTTTAGCAAAGACATTGAGAGAATGCAACGAGCAATCAGGAGGATGTCATCAGAGTATAATATGCCTAAATATGAACACTCATAATAGATAGCAAAGTTTGGATAAGTGCATTATGGGCACTAATCCCTCGTTAACTCTTGTCTCGCTTTGTCCAATCTCCAAACTCAATGGGTCTCTTTTAGCACCTCTCTTTCGTATCAGAATGGTGGATGCAAGCACCCAAGATCTTATCATTATACCAGATTGTATGGCTGACACCAAGGTGTCACTCGTGCATACAACACGCACAAATGATCCAGAACCGCCAGGTAATTATGGAACATTTTGGACAATAATTGAATTCATCGATCTGTTAGGTGCTCTAGATTCCCCGTCCATGTATCAGGCGGAATTTTAACTTTGCGACCTTGAAAATGATCCGACACCCGATATTCAGATATTTTCAGCGGTATTGATTAATTTAGAGCTCATAATGCTGTGAGTCATGTTGTTTATAAGTCGGCATCCGATTTAATCGATATTATTAATTTTTTTTATTATCTTTTTTTTTCTTGCAAAAAAATCTGGATCTATAATCTATGTAATTTAATTAAAGGTCTTGCGAATATTATGCAAGAGTTGGTATAATGATCATAGAATATAAGAAAAATGTGAAAAAAAAGTATTCCAAAATGTGTTATGTCAAAACAACAGCTCAAAGGTCCGATCATTAGATAGATAATACTTCAACATCTAATGGAGATGAAAGATTCACTTTCACCCTATCTAGTTAATTTATGTATATAAGATACAACGATAAATATATTATAAGTCAATTAACACAAACTCATTCGCCCATACACACGAACAAACAAACAAACACGCAAACGCACACACATACACACACCAAGGCACCGACATTTTGCGACACATTTCAATGGACGGAATGCGAGCTTCAGTTATCTGACACCTTAATCGGTCTGGTACTATTACGTTAAAAAAAATATGATTTCAGTGTTGTTCTAAATCATTAATCTATACATTGATAATGCAATATCAATTATTCAATGATTGTGGTTTTGTTTTTGTTTCCATTTTACATTTTCAGGAACAAACTTTCAATGTTTAACCTTCATAATGTCATGTTATTTGATTCTGTTGATCTACGAGGTAAAACAATCAGTGTCGGTTTTCTTCACAAGTCGCAGTGTGGAACATGGTGCTTTCTGTTTTAAGTAATTTTTCTGATTATTATTTTTTTTTCTTTGTTACTACTTTTCAAATTGTGTACACGACCGTTCCGGTAGCGTCATCTTATCCAACATATTGGGAGTTAAGCATTGAGAAAATGGGTCTCAGCCTACGGTGCAAGGATCACTATACTTCCCTCCAAAATGGCGAACAGTGACATCATCCAAAAGCACTAATCGGGAGTCACAGAGATGGTGATACTAGAACATGCATTTTATGACGACATTTTCAAACACACGTCTGAACCCGGAACGCACTAGAACATGCATTTTATGACGACATTTTCAAACACGCGTCTGAACCAGGAACGCACGTTTCTCGGTCACTGATGAAATTGCAGTCGTAAAAGAATCAATGACAAGGAAGAAAGGAAATTTAGCTTAAAAATAGAGAATCATGGCACTTTTAAACCCTCTTTTATCTAAATTAGATCATATGGCTAACCATTCGTGACTTTTACCCCAATTAAGACGCAATGACTTGACGAATTAGGGATGTTTTTCATACCTCTAATTGTGATTCACTGGACCTCCTGGGATAGAGGTCTATGCAGGGGGTTGGGTTTATCATAAACATATACAAGATACACACTAAGAACAGGTAGTGTGTGCACTGCATATTTTAGATCGTGTGTAAATAATCCTTATTTGATAACTATTTTGAGATCAGTTCACAAAAAAAAAAATATTTGTAAAGCTTTGTTGTATATATTTTCCTATTTTTATTACAAAAATCCTCTTTTAGAAACCTCATCTCTAAGTTCTCTTTCTATATTTTCGAATTTAGTTAAGAACAGTTATTTTAATACCATAAATTTGTACATGAATGGTTACGTATTGTTTTGTGAGATGAAGAAACGCTACAATTTTGGAAAAAATCTTAAATTCCAGTTGAAGATTTCAGCATTGATGCTTTTTCTTGACAGGTTGTGTACCAACCAACAAAACATGATGACAATACCCCAATTACATTAATGACAAAATAGTTTGAACGAATGTGACGCGAGGGGCGTTACTCTGTGAATGCTCTCGAAAGGGTTGCCTCTCATCCATTCCCCTGTGCTGTGCCAATAATAGGAAGATGGGTGGATTGATGTGAAGATAGATATATCTCACGCTCTCTTGTTATCCCTTCAAGAGCCCAGGGTGGTCCCCTGTTCGGATAAATACCTGGATCCACAATAGAAGCAGAGGACTGTCGTGTATGAGTGTATCAATTACTGCTCCAGCAGGGGGCACGCATCCATTCTCATCATTGTGCATCAATTGTTGGGAGCTTAAGCTTGAAATATCAATCATAATACTATGCTTCTATTGATAGCGATGCGGGGCTATTGTAGCGAGTGACGGGGGTGCCATCTCGTATAGTTGTAATCAGCTATCATCCACAGTCTACCTGTTATTATCATCTTCCATTGTCGAGAGAGGCTTTTCTTCATCTCTTTTGAGTTTGATGGATGAACTTAAATTGAGAGAGGTTAGCTGGAGATCATGGCTCTGTCATCATTATAATGTATGTATCCTTTGGTTCCCACACTCTCCATCTCTATTCAACCATCAACACCGCATGAGATTTATTGTACCCGTATATAGTATACCACTTATTTTCTTTATCATCGTGCACCACATTTTCTTTTACAGCAAGTCCAAACTTTGACGAAGAATTTATACGAATATTTCGAGTCATATTGGTTGATAACAATATCATTTACGTATATTTTGACAACGAATTTAAAACATGGTGTCTCCTTACGAATAGTTTCATTCTTAAAAGAACCTAAGAAATTTTTTTTTGTAGAAAATAGGGGGAAATGCCTGAGGAAGCAAGATATGACTTTGACGAGTGTCAATGGATACTGATTTCACATGTCATTGTAGAAAATAATTGTAATTTTCCATCCTCATCTGAAGTGCGATCCGACGTTAAAGATGACGATGATATTTAAAAGTATTCTAACAAAATCTATATTTCATTGTAATTTCAAACATAGATTTTTCAGTGTTTAATGTCAATTTTGGAACGCTTGATTTTTTAATACATCTGACAAAATGAAGAAGGTGAGAGGCTAATACCTTATACTTTCATTAATGAATTCGACCTTTGATCCATCATGTGTATTTTATATCATTTAGACAGACCGCTGAGCGCCATTCGCTCTTCTGATGAACGGTATCTGTCGCGGCCCTGGATATATGCTGTTTGACCACGTGGTTAGAAAATGTTGCCACCATTGGTACAGTATAGATATACTCCAAGACAACATAAGAATAACTTTAACTTGTTGAGCATACAACCATCGTTTTTTTTTCTTATTTTACCAAATTTAACGGTGCATTGAATATGATGAAACTCGAAATTGGCATAAGTCCAATTTTCCCTGACATTATTGAGGCGCTTAAATTGGGCGCCAGTGAAAATATTGGCGCATTGATTACGAGTCCATTGCTTATACACGCGTATAAAAGAAATCCTCAAAATCTTACATTTTGGGGTTTTAAAATTTTAAACGGTACACTATTTTATGTATTGAAAGCTTGAATATCCAAATATATGTAAAGCGTAAATCAATAAGGTGATGTATCAACATGCAATATTTACATACAAAAACTGTTCAATTTGTATAATTATGTAACAACATGTATATAACACATTTATTTTCTTATACGTGTATACAACCATTGAAATTACGAATAGTCAATGATGGAAATAACATGGATAAACATTATCATTTAAATCTTTTTCAAGTTGGTCTAGAATATAATAACCTTTATTTGAAAACCATAAAATAAAATTTTGATGCGAAACTGAGACCACGTGATAAAGTGGAGGCGC